>VZTM01032907.1:1994-15971 GCA_013400555.1 Jacana jacana
TTGCTCAGCTGCAGTTTAGAACGATGATGTTTTTCCTTTTAAAGGGAGGCAGGAATCTACATTAAGGCATTTTGCCTTTTATTTTTTGTTGGCAATCTAAATGTAGTTTGGAGTGGCTAATAGCCTTGCTCAGACCCACAGCACAGCACCCTCTGGTGCGCATATTAAAGAGGAGAATTGGAATTATTATGAGGGTTTTGTTCATTTTGTGGTAGACATTTTTCAGAGATGAGTTTTCACACTCATTCAGAAATTCAAAACCAAAAAGCAGGGCCCAAAGCATAATGATTTGGAATAAACAGATCATCTTACCCTACGAGCAACTCTCACACCATGCTTCTTGCAGGAGCTCTGGCTATTTGAGAGCTGGACAATGTCCTTTCCACAAAAGTTCATAGTGATAGTTTGTCATCAGAAAGACTGCAAGTTGCATAGTAGCTGCTCTTTGCTCTCAGCCAACCTGCTGCTGGGTGCTAATGTACATCTTTGTTTACCACCAAAGCCAATGGCAACTGAGATTATTCAGATCTTGGGAGTGGATTTTCATTCAGGGACATGGAAGTTCTTTCCAGCACAGAGTTATGGACTTTATGGGATTTTGCCAAATGATTGCTCCTAGTCTGATCCTAGGAGATTTTGAGCTCCCCAGTTTATTTCCCAATTAATATACGCCCAATGAATTAAGGGCGTAAACACTTTACCACACACAGCAAAATTATACAGGTTTTCCTGTATCAGGTGAAGCACTGTTAAAGCAGGTTGCTTTTAGGTCTCATCTAATGGTCTTTGGGCCTCCAAACTTCTGTCATAGGTTCTACTCATGGAAGTTGCTGACTTTCCTTGCTAGAACATATAATCATGTTACCAGGGTCTCTGTCTCCTTGAATGCTAAAAACAAGCTTAAGTTAACATTATAGCTTGCAAGGACATCTGAGAAATGAAGAACACTCAAAAAAACAGGGGGATTCAAGTTGCTTACAGCATGCCTACACGAGAAAAACCTGGCTTCTTGCACTGGATGTTGTTCTAGTTAAGATTCGGTATAATTTTCTTTTTTTTTAAATCTTCTCAGGAGATAGTGCAATGGTCCCCAGGGGACTCTTTTCTCCATAGCTGTGTGTTTTCTGCCCTTCTACATTTAAAGCCAAATTCTGCCACAGGCAGTTGAGTTCAGCAACTAAAGAGAAGAGCTGCACATGAATATCTAAGGAGATAATGTGACCTTTGGTCATCTGATGATTTGGTACATTGCTTGTTAGGCAATTGGAGGGACTAGCTCTGATAGGAGCCACATGGGCCTAGTGAGGCACTGGGAAAATATAGAAAAAGCTAACATACAAGAATAGTTTAAGAAAGCAGGAAATAGCCTTACCTGGAGGAACAGCAGCCTGCCAGAGAGGTTTAGTAAAACCTGAAAAATATATATTAAAAAAAAAGGGGGGGGGAGCTATTTTACTAAGAAAAGAGCAAATTTTCACTGGGGTCCTTTTGAAAGAGCTGATAACTTTTCCCAAAATCTTGATGTATCCCCGCTTCCTTGTGAAAAGCCATGCTCATTTGCAGAAATCATCAATTAGAAAAGGTTCCATTTCTGGGCAGAACATGAGTATTTGTGGTACGAACATCTGTGGTGGCCTTTCAATTTACTAAACCAAAAGCAAAGAACAGGAGGTATTGGGCCAGTCTAGTGGTTGAGAGTCTTTATGGTTTCCAAACCACAGAAGGCCTCATTTGTGTTGTTTGCATCAATTTTTTACTTAGGCAGTTCCAAAGAAAAAAAAATTGGCTCTTTCTTAGGAGTACCATATCCAACATATGAGGCTTTTATGAACTGCTACATATCATATCTCCTATTTGCATTTCCCAGGATGCTGCAGTATCGTCCTCACCATTTCAGAGAAGAGGTATGTTAAGACTACAGATAAGAAACCGTGACAGAAAGTCTTATTGGCCTGAAGGGTGGACAAGCAGCAGAGAGGAAAATCAGAATTCCTTCAGTCTGCAGGTATCTAAATCCTCCCCATGTACAGGTGCCCCTGCTGTGCTGCTGATTGATTATGTAAATAATAATCCATTTTACTTTTCAAGAATCCTTCTCTTTGAAGATGACCTGCTCAGAACTGATGAAAGATCATGGGTTTTCTTCCTTTGACATACAGCTGGCTTCTCCCAAAATTTCACCTCTCTTCAGCACAGTCTTCTTCAGTGGTTCCTGTTGCCCACACTCACCCACCCTGGCCTCAGTGGATAGCCTCGTGGAGCAAGTTTGAAGAAGAATAGCTGAGATTGATGCCAAGTTAGGGCACATTTAATCTTCATGTAGCTGAAAAGTAAACGAGCAGCTATTTCTCATGGTTAATTAAGAGCACATGCTTTGCAAAGTGAAGTGCATCTTATAGGCTGGAGTCTCTGCTGGCTTTACAGCAGTGTGACTCCAAACAGCTCCTGTGGAGCTGCTCCAGGTTTTTCACAGGGAAAATAGATTCAGGTCCAGTGAATGGAAATTAATGTTCACATAAGGTGGTCCAGCTGACTGTGCTGTTTTCATTCAAAGTACCTAAATGCTGAGTTCCCAGAACCAGTGCCCGAAAATGTGGAAGTGGGTTTGCTAAGTGTTTCTGGAGAAACTGGAATAAACCCAACATTTCCCTAAGAATATTTAGTCTTCTTTTCAGCACTGTGGGAGGTTTGGACTGCTGCTTTGCACATTTTTTAAGTGCCTTTCCCTTTGAGACACCTAGGGCAAAGGCCTCAGGCACTGATATTATCTGTTTTCTTAAGAAGAGTTTTTTCCATACCACATGAAGAAAAAAAAAAAAAAAAGAAAAAGTGCTTCTGTGGATTGCTAGGGAATGCCGTGGTCTCTGTGTGCAACAACTCCCACTGTCATCACTGAAGAACTGCGTGTAGAGTAAGCATAGCTCATGCAATACGGATTTGTGAACAGGGTAATTCATAGAGGGACTGCAATGGTTCAGAAGATACTCAGCCACAGCAGGCCTGGTGGACAAGACAAGAAACAGAATAAAAAAAAACCAGTGCAGACAAAAGAGAGACTAAAGTCTTTGCTACCAAACGGAAGTCTAAGAAAAGATATATATTTGAATTCTCTCAAAGGTAATTTTTGTATAGATACACTGGAATATATAATTTTTTTTTTCTTACTCCTCTCCCAAAATTCTTTGAAAACAGCATCTGGGGTCACTTTGCCCGTCACAGAAAAGACACCTAGAAAGGGCAAAAAAGGTGAAAGATGTGCATGATACTGAAAGGTAGAAATCATCCAGTAGCTGAAGCACTTAGAGCAAGGTGTATTTTCCAGGTATAACAGGGAGGGCATTGGGTAAGAGGAGCAAGAACTGTTTCATGCTCTTGCATCACCCTGCAGAGCTCTGAACTGCCCTCCCACACCACACAGCCTGCCTCTGCGCTCGCAGGCACACTGGCTGCCCTGCTGAGCAATTAGGTCTCTGGGGAACGTCTGGCTCCCTCCTGACTTTAGGTTCACATTTACCACCTTCCACAAGGGGATGGACTGGTGGGGCAGCAGCCCAAGGGCCATACCCCAAGTGCACGTCACACCACTGTGCCTCTCTCTCCATGCATGGCTGCACCTCTTCCTTTTCCCTGTGGTGATCCCCAGTCAGGTGAAAGGTACAGCAGCAATCTGCATTCATAGAATCATAGAATCATAGAATCATTTAGGTTGGAAGAGACTCCTGGGATCATCAAGTCCAACCATCAGCCCTACTCTACAAGTTCTCCCCTACACCAGATCCCTCAACACCACATCNCTGAGTACAGGGGGACAATCACCTCCCTACTTCTGCTGGTCACACTATTTTTTATGCAAGCCAGGATGCCCTTGGCCTTCTTGGCCACCTGGGCACACTGCTGGCTCATGTTCAGCCGCCTGTTGACCAGCACCCCCAGGAGTGCTGCTTGTGCTCATCCTGATAATGCTCTAGGGCATATATTGGCTCCCCTTTGAATCCCAGCCTCCCAGCTCTCCTAGGGTGTGTTTGCCCCCATCTCCTAACCCACATTTTCTCTTTGCTTACCTTGGTGGTTTAGCATCTGTCTGCATGGCACACCCCCTAAGACCATGTGTCTTCAGGGCCAGCAGCTGCATTCACAAAAACTGGATGGGAGTTAGATGTGATTTGACTAAACTCTGTGGAAAACTTGGAGGATCTTGTCTCTGAAGCCATTTTTTTAAAGAAACCCAAACCCTACCTTTCAATATGTGCTTGGCAGAGTGTTATAAACAAACAAAACCATTTGCCCATGGAATATTCCCTCTTCCTCTAAGAAAACTTCCGAGCAGGAGGTACCAGCTGATGCAGACACAGGAGTGATGGTGTCTGCAGAAATGAACAAGGAAATAATCCAGACTTTTCTATTGAGGGAATACGTTAAGGTGGGACCATCGAGGAGAATCACACCAAAAGCAAACCACACCAACACAAAATCAGTGGAAAAAGAAAAAAGAAAAAAGTCAATTCGGGACAATATAATTTATTTTACAATTGACCCTCTTTACTGTTCAACTGATTTCATGTTTTTATTCCTTTGTTTGGACATTTAATCAGTTTCCCTCAGTGTTTATCTGTGTGCTGAGTTGAGCTGGTTTTATCTGAGTGTGAACTGATTTCGTTAAATCACTACAAGCTGGATACTTTTACAGCACTTTGTACCATTTTTATTTCTGTTTACTCTAAATTAATTAGCACCAGTGTCAGGTTGGAGCAAAGCACATCATTCTTCAGCCCCAGTAAGTGTCCACAGGTTTAACTCAATCAGTACAAGTTCATCTGAACACAACCAAAGAGCAGCCAGAGTGGACCAGACCAAAATCCATTGGGCTCCTTGCCTTGCCCAATGATCAAAGTGATCCAAAGTGGCTGCCCTGGGATAGGCACGGCAAGAGGACAAGCACACAACAAACCCTTCTTCAAGTATTTGTGACTCTCACTGTGGTTGTTAACACTCTCTTTTGGCAGCATTTTTTTACCCCTTTCCCCTAATTTTTCCAAGTGACTTTCTTCTCAACATTTACCCAGTCAATCACCTGGAGAAGCAGTATTGCTCACCCTGCCCCAGCATATGTGGGTTGAAGATTCTCTTGAAGAAAGCAACCTCTCTTCTTCCCACATCTCTAATGAGCTGGGTTTGAAGAGAGGGAAGATCCTCTCTTTTTCAGCTACTAACATTAGGTGGCCCCGCCTTCTTCTCAGGAAAATGCAGTTTTAAGAATTAAAAGTGCCCTTTTTGTATTTCTCCAAGCTTTCGCTGAATCAACTATTTAGTTATTTAGTTTCAGCAGAGCAGATTAAACTCTCCCTCAGTTAATAAGTGCCATTTAGTATTGACCTGTCTTCTCAACTTGTACCTTTCAAAAGAGACAATAGAACTTCCATGCAGGCAGCCAAGCTGGTGTTTACAGGTCTTGGTGCACAAAACCCAAGAACGTAGTACACCTCTGTGCCTGCCCCCACTTTGTGCCAACAAAGACTGAGCTTTCCTCCAGGGGCCAGAACAAAACCTGCCTCTGAGGTTTTGTTTCAGTTCCCTCTGATGGCCAGAAGTGGCATTTGCCACCTTTGCCGCCAGGTTTGGCAATCCGATCTCATTTACGTGATTAAAAGCTGTGTGTAACCGCTCTCGCAGGGGGAAGGTGGCTTCTCCCAGCCCACCTTGAGTAACCTGGGGCTTGTAGCTCTTTGCTTCTTGTATTTTCACTGCACACCAAGCAGGAGGCACCCCTTTCTTTTCCCCATCCTTGCCAAAGTAGTGGCCACTGTCTGCCAGTGCGTGGCTTGCATGCCAAAGGGGTTCAGGGCAGCCATGCCGCTGGGACAGTCTCCTGATATTGGTTGAGGGTAAGGCAGCTCCACTGGAGCAACACCATAAAGCACAAAAATGTCCTTGCTTAAATCTTGAGCCTTGTCTGCCTCTGAACAGGAGTCTTTTCATGTCAATGGGCAAGAAGAGGGAGCCAGCAGGAGGAGCAGGGAGGGCGAGGGACAGGTTGCAGGCAGCTACCAGCTCCCTTTGCACAGTGTGATAGCTCATGGGAGTGGGAACTTCCCTCCCTGTTAACAAACAGGCAGCACTTCTCCTCTGTTGTGCCAAGAGGTACTCATTTTACATTGCTGTGGCATAAACTTTCAAGATCTTAATGTGTTATGTTGGAAAAATGAGCTTTATTTCATACTTCCAACATCTGGTGGTGGTGAGGAGGAGGGAGAGTGAGCAGAGGAGGAGGCTGCTATTAGTTCTGCTGGGGAAAAAGATACTTGGGCCTTTTTCCTCCCCTGCAAGAGCCACTGAGCTTGGAGCCTTTGTCACTCACTGATGACTACCACCTTCCCAGTGATGCTACAGGGACAGGCTGGTCTTAATGAGGATAACAATGGCGCAGGGGCTGCAGGGAAGGCTTGGAGCTTGGAGCAGTGATGCTGGAGGTGCAGTTGTGCCAAAAAAGCAGCCCAAGAGGGTTTGGCCAGCATGGAGTATCAGAGGGTGTTTCATCTGGCTGCCCTGGTGGTCTTGCTTGGGCTGTACCCCCACTACAGCCAGCAGACACCAGCATTGCCCCAGATTTGGAGGGAGAAGCCCTGCCAGGTTGCAGCCTTCACAACGCTGTGCAAGGCTGCCCAGAGACTACCATGTTGTGCCTTATTTCTTTTTTATTATTATTTTACTCCAGAAAGCACTCTGCCCGCCACCCCTCACCTCTCCTCCCCCCAACCCCTCATGCTCACAGCTCTCAGGAAGAAAAGTGGAAGATTTCCACAAAAATCTCAATAGCTCCAGCTGCTTATCCAGCAACAGGATATGGATTTTAAACCCGCAATACATATATATATATAGTAGGGACATAACTGTGAAAAAGCAGTTTACTCTCTCTGTTTTTTATTATATGTAATCTCAGCAGGCAATCAAAAGGTATTCACCCACTACAGGGACCAGAAAACAATATATTTATACTCTTATCAGCCACAAGCATTGACTCAAGTAGGGAGGCCCAGGGTTACCTCTCCTGGAACAGCCCTCAGATTTGGCACAGACAGTTTCTGCACGAACCTGGGTTTTGGCACATTACCCCTCTCGGTCTTTTAAAAAATGTTTTGCCTACAGTTTCAGACTCTCAGGAGGCAAACTTGGCCCTGGGCTACGCCACCAGCTCATTGGTGGTTGCAGTGGCTTGCTCCTTGCTGTCCTGAAGCTTTGTTGTCCTCACACCAACACACTTGCACAAGGGTGCTCTTGGATACCTCTAGTCTTCTGGAAAGAGGATAGGTCTTTTAATAGTTTGAAAGCAGGCTTTCCACCCTTTGGGTCAGTTCAGCATCATGGCTAAGCCATGTTTTTGCTGACTGCTTTGTAAAACCCTGCCATGCAAGGACTCTTTACAATGGGGCTTGAACATCTGGGCTTCATTTCCAGAGAGCAGTGGGAGAAGCAACCTGGCACCGCAAGATGTTCTTTGTGTGCTGGGGACAGAGGCCCAACTCCAAGAGAGGGTTGGAGTGAGAGCCTGGCCTCAGGGTGGACCTATAGGGCCCAGTCTCTGGACACCTGCACTGAGGCCAGACGCAAAGGTGGTGCACCAAGACTGATCATGGCTAGCTGCATTCTGGGCAGAGGTGGGCTTTGACCCCTTCTGAGGGCACCCCTGCCCTCAGGCAAAGCATGAACCTTGAGCACGTTTTGCTCTGCTGCTGGAGATGGCCATTGCAAGAAAGCCTTTGGCCTCCCGGCCTCCTGGATGACCATCCATCATCACAGAACATCAAAGTAGGTGTGGATTTGGAAATCAACACGGTTGTCAGGATGCTTTCCTATCACTGGCTTGTAACCTAGCCATAAAGTAGTGATCACACCTTCAAACGACGCCTTGTTCATGGAGTATATTTCAAAGACTGGCAGATCTGGCTGGCAGAATGGGGTCCCATATATGAATTAAAGTCTTTACTTTTTTCTTCCAGAAGTTTTCGAGAGTGCTAGTGACAGAAGAGGAAGGGAGGGAGGCAAATTAAAAACTTTTTATACATTAGGAAGGTAAATGAAGCAAGTGAATGCAAAGACAAAGAGATGAAAGTCATATTTTATGGTAAGCATCTTGCAATAGCTTCTTATTGGTGATGGGTGCACAAAACAAGACACCAGAAACCAATGAAAGAAACGGTTGTTAATACTCTGTCTAGAAATGATAGTTAGTACTGTGACTTTCTTTTTTCCCCCCACTGATTAAATAATTTATATCAGAATACTTTTGTAATTTGAGTCTGTCAGATGGGAGCTCTTTTATATATAAATATATTTTTTTCTTTCCTGCTTTCTAATTAGCAAGGTACAAAACAGAACAGTAATGTATTACACAGGCAGAGAAGTGACATTGTCTGGTGAGCCTTGCTGTGTCCCGATTCCCAACGACGAGAGCTGCAATGCTGTGCTCAGGAAGCCCAAGCTCCGCTCCTTTCGGCAGCTAAAGAGTTAAAGAGATAGCTCAAAGAGAAAAAAAAAAAGGAAAATATTCCTTTCAGACTTCGAAACACTGTTGCCACCATGGAGAAGAGTAGTAGAAAATTAATAAGGTGGTGTTGGAGCAGATGCATGACCTGCAGTATAGTACAGAGGGCAAGAGTTCAAATATAAATAAATATGTATGGCTGTGCTATGTCTTATTAGATAAGAGTGCTGTCTCGTAAGCAGTTTAGGTGCAACGAAGTGGCATCTGTAGTACTTGCAAGACAAGGAGCCGTACCATAAACAAGACTCCTGATTAAGCCTAGGATTTTCTAAGAGGCCAGCAAGAGCTGGGAGCAAGATTCACTGTTTCATCTCTCCGGGATGACGGTATCAGGAGTGGTGGGGGAGAGGGGATGAGACTCCTGCAGTCATCCTGGTAGGATCATTGTCATTGTGAGGCAGAACTGCTGGGTTTGGCATCTCAAAAGATTCCCTGTGAATAAAACTCCCGTCTGTTTTGATGGAAAAGTTAAAACACTGTCTCTAGAGGTGCACAGAGGGTGTGAAGTCTCCTCAGCTTCCATCTCCCCAAGTTGAAACTTCAAGAGACCTCCTGTAACACCATGGGTGGGTCTGGGGGTTGCATTTCAGAATCACCATCTGAGCAAGCCAGTGAGCACTTGTGCCAGGTGAGAGAGTGATGGCAACTGATGCAGACCTCAGCCTTCCCTGAGATAACCCATGGAAGCTGAGACACGTTTGTGTCCAGAGCTTTTTCCAATAGATCTGGCAGAAATAATTTCACGGTAATTTTTCAGTCAGGGAGTAATTTGAAAGTTATGCTTAAAAATATATGGATTTTATCACAATTATATCTTCATCATGAACTCATTTTTTTTACTGCCTGATGGAATCACTTGGAAAGAGAAAGCAAGCATCATTTGAGACTAAGCCGAGCTGATTACAAATAGTTTTATGAACAAAAAATTGACACAGACAAAATACAGATTATTCTTCATCAGTCACAAATAAACTTCACCTCAGATTTTCCACTTGAGTTGACTTTCCCCTCTATTTTTCAGCCAAATATTTCCCAAATAGTTCCAGTGACCCAAACCAAGCATTTTTCACAAGATTAATTTCTCTGCTGCAGAAGTTCATTCATCCCAAGGCAGACTCCTGGAAAGCCACGGGCAAGGCTTGTCATGTAATTTGGAAACAAATGTAGGCAAAAGCTGGAATCTGCTCTGTACAAGTTTCACCCCTCCCCACTGTCTCTCCTTCCTCAAGTTTTATAGAGGGGGATTAGTGACATGGATAAGCCACAGGAGTAAAGCTCGCGTGGTTTGTACGTGTCACCAGAACCCCTACAGGAAAACGCAGCTTTATAATATGTACAATTTCGGTTTAGTTTATTATTTATAATACCTGGGTACCAACAAAAAAGCTCAGACACTAATGCAAAGTTTTTAATTTCTTAGTGCGTTGACATCACTTACTGTCTTTCTCAATGTATTTTTATTTGTTTGATCTTCTATAAATTTTTCTCTTTGTTCTTCAGACGGAATAGCAAATCTAGTTCATTCCAAAGACACTCTGCTGCTATAAAGTAACTGAAACACCTTTAAAAATTTAGAGTTTTAAGTGTGATATCATGTCCCATAAGAAAATTTGTATCATTACAGGACACAATATCACCTTGTTCTGTGGAAATCTGAAATTCTGCTTTTATAAGGATATTTACCTCAGCCGCCTGTGTTATTTTAATGCAGGCAATTTATTGGAGTCAAGGAACTAAATTTTCTGTTCCTGATCTGGTTCAGCATCTCATTTTGGCTACACCAACATTTGCTAACCAAACCTCTCTTCCTTTCTAGCACCTTCATACTGAAGCACCTCAG
This sequence comes from Jacana jacana, assembly GCA_013400555.1. Lineage (NCBI taxonomy): Eukaryota > Metazoa > Chordata > Aves > Charadriiformes > Jacanidae > Jacana > Jacana jacana. The sequence goes on from VZTM01032907.1 coordinate 12,374, forward strand.
TTGAAGCTTTTAGTGCAGGTTTTTGGTCACGGTTTCTAATTCTGTGGCACTTGATGACTACTTTTACCTATCTTACCTATGACTAGGCCCATCAATATTTTAAAGTGAAGCTGCTGATTGTCTCCTTCCATAGATTTGTGGTCAGACCAGTGGACCAAGGGAGAACAGGGCCAATGGTGTCTGATGGTAGGTGGATGGTAGAGGATTTGGGATATTGGGTGTGGGATTTGGCAGGGCCAGGGAGTATCAGGTACTAGCTTGTGCTGCAAAGGGGGAAAGAGCTTGGTGAGAGGAGGACTAGTGAGCATCAGGAAAAGGGAGGATCCAGCAAAGGCTGATGGAAGGCCAGAGTTGTCCATCCAGCATATATTCACAGGGGACATAGAATCATAAAATGGTTAGAGTGGGACCTTAAAGATAATCAAGTTCCAACACCCCTGCCTTGGGCAGGGACACCTCTCACTAGATCGGGTTGCTCAAAGTCCCATCCAGCCTGGCCTGAAACACTTCCAGGGATGGGGCATCCACAACTTCTCTGGGCAACCTGTTCCAGTGCCTCACCACCCTCACTGTAAAGCATTTCTTCCTAATATCTAATCTCAATCTCCCCTCTTCTAATTGAAAGCCATTAACCCTTGTCCTGTCACTACACTTCCTGACAAAGAGTCCCTCTCCAGCTCTCTTGTAGCTCCCTTCAGGTACCGGAAGGCTGCTATAAGGTCTCCCCAGAGCCTTCTCTTCTCCAGGCTGAACAAGCCCAGCTCTCTTCACAGGAGAGGTGCTCCATCCCTCTGATTATCTTTGTGGCCCTCCAATGGACCCATTCCAACAGTTCTATGGCCTTTCTATGTTAAGGACTCTAGAGCTGGACACAGTACTCCAGGTGGGGTCTCATGGGCGCAGAGTAGAGGGGCAGAATCACCTCCCTTGACTTGCTGGCCAGGCTTCTTTTGGTGCAGGCCAGGATGTGGTTGGCTTTCTGGGCTGCCAGTGAGCACTGCTGGCTCACGTTGAGCTTCTTATCCACCATCACTCCCAAGTCCTTCTCCTCAGGACTTCTCTCCAGCCATTCTCCACCCAACCTGTATTTTTGTTTGGGACATCCCAGGTACATCTTGACAGTGAGTTGTACTGTTGGACCGCGATCCCACGTGGGAGCAGGGACAGGTGCTCAGGAATGTTATCCTCCCTTGCACCTGGTACCCACTCCACCTCCTTCTCAGCAGGAACTGTTGCCACTTCAGTCACAGAGCCCCACAGCCTCTTTCTTTGCCATGGGACCTCTTACCTTTATCTCCTCCAACCTCAGTGCTCCCCCTAGTTTGTGTTCTTAGACTATTTCATGCTTTAAAAGGGAAGGGCCAGCTATGTAAAGTTTAATGCAATCCATGCAATGACTGATTGGAACTGTCAACTGAAATTTAATGAAAATTGGGAAATGTTCAAAGATGCTAAAAAATGATACTGTTATACCCTCCTTTCTTCTTCCTCTCTCTCTACACACACACACACAACTAAAAGAGAACAGTGCAGAATCAGTGGCCAGCAGAATGATGCCTAAAAAAAGATCCCAGAACACTCTAAAAGGAGCAAGAAAAACCCTGAACAATTGTGGGACCATTGCTAGAGACAGCTCACAGCGTTGCAAGGATTAACAAAGAAAGATCAGAAGTGTTGACTAGACACTTTTGTTCTGTATTTGCAATGAAGCTGGAGGGTGTATCTATCCCGTCTGACATTTCTGCAGGAGCAGAACGTTTATCTCTGCAACAAAGGAAGATCTGAGGCAGCACCTGCTAAAACTAAGCTTTCCCAAAAACAGCTCTATTAATTTGCACCCAGGAGTTTTAAAGGAAGTGGCTAAGGAACTTCTGAAACACCCTCATTAATAATTCACAGATGTCAGGAGAATGAGTTAATTCTTGAGTCTGAAGGTCAGCAAACACTGCTCTAAAGGGAAAAAAATCTTGCTAGAAAGGGGAAAAAAACCTGTAATATAGAGAAGTAGAGACTGGCAAGGCTGTCAGTCCAGATGCAGCTTGGAAGCAGATTTTCAGGACAGCTATAATGAAATATTTAGATATTTAAATATCTTAGTGTGTATATATATATATTTATGTTAATATAAAACAAAGGCTAGCCTTAACTGTGCATAGTAGTAGTTTGAGTACTTTACTGAGGCTTAGGACTTGAGGTTCATAAACTCTAATTATCAAGGTTATTGCAAAGGAGACCAAAGGACAGCTTGGTGCCTGTGTGTCTCTCACAGCGGAAGCCTGGTTTGGAGGCAGCTCTGCCCCAGGAGCCCCTCCATCCACAAGGACACAGCAGTCCAGCTCTGTGGGGCCACATTGCACAGGGCTCCCATGGAAACACCACGGGCATCCCTTTCCAGGCTTCGCCCAGGTGTTTGCAGTGAATCTGATGACAGATTTGGGGTCAGGAGGACAGTCAACTTGGATCAGGAGGGTGAAAATCTTGATCCAAGTCCTGAGTGCTTCAACAACCCAAGAAGCTGCTGCCAAGTATACCCGGCCAGGTCAGGATTGGGGTTTGTAATCTCTATTTTTGTTTTAGAGGATCCACTTTCTTGCAAATCTAAACGGCATTTTTATTATTATTTCCAGTTGTTACATGTTTCTTATTATAGTTCAGCACTGACGTCAGCAATAAACAATAATAGGATTGTGAACTATTGCTCTTTCTAATAAAATTATGTTTCTTCTCTGCATTATAAATCTAATAGCTATTACATCAGTACCCATAAATATATATCATTGCTTACCTTTTTAATATATACAGGGCATTGCATGCCCCAACAGAAAATAATCAGATTTTTTTTATAAGTTAGCCACAGCCATTATTAGATCATGAATGCCTAATAAGTAGAAGTAGAAGATATAATTAATGGGCAGTTTTCATATCATTTTCTCCTTTTGAAGGGGGAGAAAGAGGTGGTTTTTACCTGATTTTCTTTCCCCTCTAAAGCTGCAGCCTCTATTCTGTCCTCAGCATTTATCCACACTTTTCCTTATAATTTCTTCTCCTTTCCTTGTTTGAGGCTAAATGCCAGTGAAATGGCTCAGCACAAAGGCAGTGCAATTCCTCCAGTACAGTGCCATTGAAAACCCTCTCCTTCCTGAGAAAGAACCAAATAAACAGCCTTTTCCTCCATCACCTAATGCAAATGCACAGCCTTGCTGCCCTCATGGCTGAGTCTCCACTTCCTCCCCTGCCCTCTGGCCCCCTTTCCCTGGTTCCCCATTTTTGACAATACCTACTTCACTCGTGCCCTCCCAGATGGCTGCACCTCATGGTCCTCATCCTCGGTCTCTGGGATACAAGTACCCAAAGGCTTAAGGCCAAGGTTCACATCCCAAGCAGGGTGGCAGTGATGCCACCTCCATTCCCGGACCCTTCCCGACACCCCCATCCCAGCATCCCCCCATGATCCCACTGGGCCTTTCCGGAGAGGATAGGCCTGGCAGCACCCCAGGGCAGCGCACGACATGAACGTGGCTGTGATCTATGGAAGCGCGTGTGAGATCTGTATAAATAAGGCAGATTCCCCCCCCCCCCCCCCCCCCTCCCACCCCTC
>VZTM01032907.1:16118-32339 GCA_013400555.1 Jacana jacana
GCCTATCTGTAAAGAAGAATAAAAAAAACCTCGCGATCATGTGGGAAATGTTGATTTTAATGGAAAAATTGCATTGTGCCGACTTTCATAGAGTAGAAAATCCACAGAGTGAGACTTCAGGCTTGGCACCTGCTCCAGAACCTTCCTGATGAAGCAAAGGTTGTCTTCATTAAGAGCATTAATATTCATGCAGCATGGTAATTTTGACACAGAAAAGGTCTCTGTAACCTTTTCTTGTGTGAGAATTTTTTACTTCTCAAGGAAATTACAGTCCAGCAATGACTTAATTAATGCTGGGTTTCTTCGGCGGATTTTGAAGAGCTGTCAGTTTGGGCTTGCGGTAACTGTCAAGCAGGGAGAGGGCTCTGGCTAGGTGGATTGAAGGGAGGGAGGGAAGACACCCGAGCCCCCAGCATAGATCCTCAAGGCTGGGGTGGAGTAATGGTGGGGGAGGATAAGGGGGGGGAGGATACACACCTCCCACATTACTTTTAATTTAGCAACCCGCTTTCCCCAGTGCTGGGTCATTTATTATTGGTATAAGGGACACGGTTTGAATTAGTCTTCCATTTCTCAGTTGGCTTGTTTGTTATTTTTATTGTTATTACTACTATTTTATAATTTTAATTCTGCTCTCCTCTTCCTCTAGCAACGCACATGGAGGCTCTCAGGAGGAGCTTGCTTTGAATGGTGCACAGCCTCTGTTGCAAGCACGGGGAAGAAAGAGAGAAGCATCCTTCTGCTTTTAACAAAATATTTATCTATGTGCATATACATACGTAATCAGATAAAAATACTCCAAAGAAACGAGATTTGCTGCCAAAGAGGAGCAACAGCAAGTGGTGGGTTTTTTTAAAATCAAAGTTTACATTCTTCTCCAGTGATGTCAGTCAAGTTTGCAGACAGGGCATTTCGACACATGACACAGGACATAGCGGTGAAGGAAGGAGCTTCCGTTTTCTCCCTCTTTTCTTTCCCTTTGATTTTTTTGGGGTACCTTCTGGAGGAAACTCTTTTAGGATCTCTCATTTTCTGTTGCTGGTTTTGTTTTGTTTTGTTATTCTCCAGATAGATCTGAAGTGTCCTGGCTTCTTTTCTGGATCCAAGACTGCTGTCCACATCTAAGCTTTTCTCCCTCAGCCCCTTCAGCTTGGCCTGCTTGGCCCCAGCTGGGCACACCACCAGGAAGCCACTCCACAACCTCCTCCTTCCAATTGGACACCGAGAAGGGGACTTCAGCAGCAAGATACTGAAGGCAAATTCAACTAGCCAACACTGACCTACAAATCCCCTTCTCTCAAATGGCTTTGAGAAGAAACTGGAGTTCTGTTCTATCAAATTATATATTGTCCCCCTGTACTCACTACTGGTGAGGCCATGCCTTGAGTCTTGTGTCCAGTTCTGGGCTCCTCAGCACACCAGAGATATCAAGGTGCTGGAGCTAGTGCAGAGGAGGGCAACGAAGCTGGTGAAGGGCCTGGAGAATAAATCTTACGAGGAACTATTGAGGGAGCTGGGACTGTTTAGTTTGAGGAAGAGGAGGCTGAGGGGAGACCTCATCGCTCTCTACAACTGCTTGATAGGGCTTGTAGAGCGGTTTATGCTGGTCTCTTCTCACGGGCAATTAGCGACAGAACAAGAGGGAATGGCTGCAAGCTGCAGCAGGGTAGGGTTAGGGTGGACATTAGGAAAAAATTCTTCACAGAAAGAGTGGTCAGGCACTGGAATCGTCTACCCAGGGAAGTGATGGAGTCACCATCCCTGAATGTGTTTAGGAGTAGATTAGATGTGGTGTTGAGGGATATGGTATAGGAGAGAACTTTGTAGAGTAGGGCTGATGGTTGGACTCGATGATCCCAAGGATCTCTTCCAATCAAAGGATTCTATGATTCCATGATGATTCTATATTAATGGTAACTGTGTTTTCTTTGGTAGCAGTATTTAAGCATTTTTCTTTCACCTGGAAACGAATGGTCACAAGGCAAGGCTCTTCCAGCCATCAAAATCTGGATGTCCGAAGACTCTCCCTCTCAGTGCCAGGAAATAGGAGAGATTTTTGATTATTCTCAAGTCTAAATGAGGCAGCCGTGTTATGCCAGCGCCTTGTTTAAGGGTGATGCAGAAGGCTAAAATGAACATTTAAATTATGTCCTTGAGGTATGAGTGTTTTGAATATTTTAGGAAGGGAGACTGCATATGACATTCATTTCAGCCAGCCATAGCCCTTTATTCTTTATTTCTTGCGTTGTCAGAAGTGAAACCCCAACAATGCTGCTGATCCAAATTTCTGATTCCCATGTTGGCACCTTGAAATTCAAAAGCAAGCTGCAAAGTAGGTGAAAACAGGGCTAATGGCACAAAGATGCGCTGAATGACACAAGTGACAATACTGAAGGACGTTTACCTGAAAAGCATATAATATATGTATACATGTATAAATATACAAGTATTTTTACATAACCTGCACATTCTCTTCTATCAATTTTACCTCTTTCATCCATTGCCCATTTATTGTGGACATTTCAGTGTACAGGATTCACTGGGTTTCAAACCAAGGGACCCCAGAAATAGATAACTGCAAAATAAGCCAAAAAAACCTGTAATCAAGAAAAGGAAGTTGTTGCATGCTCTATGGCCACTTAGATGTATAAATCTCTAAAAGGGTATAAATCCACTGCCACTGGATAATTCTAGAGGACTGCAAAAACGAAGGAGGCCAAGAGTGGTCACACCAAATGTGTCATCCAGAGCTCCCCTACATACACACTGTGGGGTTTATCTCAGACACGAGTTTCGGGACACCTTTAAAAAAATAATCTAAGTCTGCATTGCTAAAAAGGGAGATCCTAGTGAAGTAGGTAACAAATTCAGAGTTTGTTAGAAGATGGGCAAGGTGATAAGATGATAATATAGTAAATAGAGTACCAGTTGGGGTCTTAGGAGGCTTTGGCCCCTTTCTAGATTTGTTTTGATTAGGTACCACGTCCCACTTCCCTGACTGTGTGGTGCTTTCTGGAAAGAACAATCGAGATGCTGTTGCTATGCCTGCCCACTTGCTCTTCTTGCTACCTTTCCTAGGGCAATCCACCTGCTTCAGGGGTTACTTGCTTCTTCTCTCTGTTGCTTTGCCATTTAATATAGTGCTAATTCACATTCTTTTGGCATTCACTAACCAGTATGTTTACTGAGGATGATCTGATGACGCTGGTGTCCAAGTGAAGGGGTGGCTGCAGCCAAGAGGACTAGGATCAACAACTAAAAATGTCTAAGATAAAAATCAAACCATTCAGACACAGGCTGAGACTGCTCCCAATTTCCTACTCCTCACCAAAAGCCAAGCACCTCCAAAAGGACAGTTTTTGCTAAAGAGCAGCAACTTCATGTGGGTATCTTGCACAATGCTGTTTGAGTATTGAACCGTTTGGTCCAGTACAACGTCTGGTTCCACTTCACAAACTTCTCTAACTTGCCTCTTCCATACTGGAGAAAAGAGATATGAACATTTTTCTGATCAAAATGTGATCTCTTTTCAGGTACCCAAAGCTGTGTTGGAGTAAAATGAGGTTTTATTTATGCACACAGGCTAGAAGGATCACCCCAAAGGGAATTTTCTAGTCCAGGGGACAAATAATAGGAGTTGTATTTCTTATCATCACAGCAAATGAAATAAATACCCAATATTTCTTCTGCCTAACAAAGTAAGTAATTAGCAGTGCCATAGTCAAGGGAACAGGCAGGTAAATGGAGCAATAATTGGGGTGATACAACATTTGCCCACTTCTCAGATGAGGGATAAGGAGCAGGCCAGCAAGTGAACCTGCATTTTATTTACTGCTACACCACTGGTAATTAGACAGCTTGCCATAATGGATTAGCAGCAACCAGTGACACCCGTTATCCCTGGCAGACAGAGCAGTGCACGCTGCAGAAGAAGCTGTTAAAGGCCAAGAAATACAAGTGTGTAAAAGATAAGAATAGCAAGTGCCCTCCCTATGTCAGGCTGACTAGGAGTTGAAAGCAAGCAAGCAAGTCAATCTTTAAATATGCCAGTTAATTTTAATGACATTGAGGTTTTACTGACAAGTCTGAAGTATTTTAAGTAATATCAGAATTATCTTACTTGGGAGAAAACTGATTTTTGATGATTTTTTTTTTTTCACATCTAAGCTGCATTACTTTTTTATGAGGGAACCCTGTCAATTTGCCTGCTTTGAAAAAAAGACCTCTGCAGAGAGGTACTCCTTGCATGAAGTATTCCACTCCCTCTCCACTGGAAAAGGCTATGCCAGAGAGGATTGGCATGGGCTATGCCCATGATGCCATGCTGCCCACATAACCTCACCACCAGCCTGGAGCCACGCTGGTCGGATGCAGCTCTGCACCCCTGGGGCAATCCCTCTGGCAAGGCACAGCCACCTTCCATGGAGACATGTTCCATCGGTGTCATCTTTTCCCAAGCATGAGGCTGGACGGGTGTTGGGGTGCTTGGAAAGCCTGGACTCTGCTCCATTGGCACAATCCTATCCCAAGAATGAGACTAGCCTGGTATGGGAGTGCTTGGAGAGCCTCTCTCCTACCAGGGCAGTGCGAGCATCACCATGGTGGGTATGGAGCTCTGTACCATCCCAGGAAAATAAGAGAAGATCTTGGCTCGTTCACTTGATTGACTGATTGATGATCTCCCAGCAATGTAATATATCTCTTTTCATCTCCACGTCTTTGGATGAAACACCAAGGAAATACTGATCTCTCCTCCCTGTGGTGCTACAGGAGCTGTGCACTTCTCAGTGGATACGTCTACCCACAACCTCTAGGAATAAAAAAGGGGCCATAGGATTTAAGAGTCCACCATCACTGTGCTATAGGCATTTTTGAAACCATGTTATTGACATTAAGATTGGGTTTACTCCTGAACAGCCCTCCAGTTAGCTCATAAATGCTCACATACACACACTAGTCCATAGGTGCACATTCCAGCTCGGTGATGGCAGGGTCTAATTCAGCAAGATGTAAACCCCTAACTGATGCTTAGAGCTAGGGTATTCCCTTTTGGGCTCTTCCTGATGCTGGGCTCTTCCAAAACCAAATGGCATTGTCTTTTTGTCCTCCCCAGATGTTTCCTACCTCATGTTGCTCACATTGCTTTTCTGGCCCCAACTGAAAGTCTTTGCTAAATCTATGCCTGCTCCCCAGCTCCCCATGATGGTTAGTGCATGGGACTGAGCACTGTGCCCGCTCCTTCCCATACCTCATATCCCCTCATTATACAAGAATCTCTCCTGAGCAATGCTCAGCCCCCAACAGTTCCTGGTCACAGTCGGGACCTGGCCTGAGCCAGAGACTTAACCATTTGGCAATCACCAAATGATTTTGTCTGGTGGTTTTAACAGCAGTTCCGTCCTCCATTAAACAGCTATTGCCTTTTTGGAGCAACCATCTCTCTAAAACCTCGCTGGGTTCACCGCTACTAAGTCAAACTTCTTTTTCCATTGGGGAAAGTTCTGGTCTCGAACAGAGGCTCTTCCCCTCTACCTCTCCCCTTTGCTCCTCTCTGCCCAGTGAGAACCTGACTTGGGGAGGCACTGTGTGGCGCCTCATCTTCTAGGAGCAAAAACCCCCTCCTCTGGCCAGTGGGCCTCCCTCCTACCCCTATTCCCTGCTGCCAATCGCCGTATCCTGCTTAATGATATTACAGCCATGAAATACGATTTACTTCCAGTTGGGAATAGGAATTTTGCCATGTTTTGCTGAGCAGCACATTTAATATAAATAATTCCTACTGCTCACAGGCTCCCACTTTTATGCAAAGGTTTATGCTGAGCCCACAGCAAAGAATTTTAGGGAAAGGCTATTCATTAAGACCCTGCCTTACTCGTCTGTCACCTCCAGAGATCCCCCACTGGCAGAAGGGGTCATGTAATGTCTTATTTATACCAAGCCTTCCAGTAATTAATTTTCTCCACACCATTTTAACACACACCTGGGGTTTTTTTCCTCATTTCTCTATTTGTGGTGCTTTTTGATTTTTTTTTCCCCACCCCAAGTTGCTTGTTCTGATGCTAGCATGAGACATCCAACCTTTTAAAGAAATCATTCATTTTTTTAAAGGTTGAACATGTCACAGTTAAGTTGGTGCACCTAATATTAAACCCCAGCTGTTTTTTTCAAAGTTCTCAGACATTGTGGAACTTGCAGAGGTGCTCATGAGATCTGTGACCCCGGCCCATAGGGTCAACGTGGCATGTAATACCTCTGATGGAAACCCATGTGTTGAAATGCATTTATAAACCAGTTATTTTTGAGATTGGCATCCATTTTGCTATTTGGTTCCTAGTTTAAGGGGTCAAAAACCACAGTGAAGGAGTACTGGAATTGCACTGTTAGGCCCTAAGAAACATGGAGATTTACAAAACAAGGAGTGACTCCTCTTACCTTGTGTATCTCGGTTGTAAGTTGAAAGATCGTGTCCAGGATGCAGGAGTGGGCTATTACTATTTTACAGCCTACCAGTTGCTCCACAGGATCTGTTCAAAGGAGTCCTTGGCACAAATAAACCATCACAACATGGATCTTTGCTGGCAGCCTTGGCACAGTCACCACCCGCTGTCCCATCACGCAAACGGCAATGCTACCAGCAGTTAATCAGGGCACCCTAATCAGGTCAATACTAATCAATACTCAAGTATTGGTGGTGCACTTTTTACAAATCCTATTGATGCAACATCTGTTGCTTGGTTTTGTATGTAAATGCCAGTGTCTGCACTGTTTCCTGGCACTTCCTGGTCAGCCTTGCGAGCAGCGCGAGAGTGGAAAGAGAAGAAGAAAACATAACAGAAAGGAATGAAAGAGGAAAAAAAAAAAAGGCAGCAAGGTGACCCATCTTGAGTGGGACTGCTCTTTGTGAGCACACAGGAACTGGCCATAGCGAGGAGGCCACTGGAAATGGTCACCTGCAAAATGTACATCCTGCATGCCTGACACTGGACTCCTCAGTGGAGCTGCAGAAGAACGCATTTTCCTGTCCCAGGCTTGGCTTCCAGCCCAAACCAGACCCCAGCAGAGCAGTTTAACGACGTGGCATGGCTGACATTGGCAGCCAATGTTGACCCTGAGATGCCACCTGATGGTTTTGAAATGTCACGTCCTGAGAGCTTTCCTGTGAGCTCAGGGAAAAAAACTGAGTACCACTGTGACTCAACGTGGATACGTGTTGGTGTTTCAGAGGCGGCCACCAAAATGCAACAAATCAGGACTAACTCAAAGCACTTTTTTAGGAAGCTGCAAAAAAAGATTGTAGCAGGCCAGCTTTAGGACTTGGATTGGTCCATATTTTCAAAGAAGATGATTCGGGCAACAGCGGGTGATGGAGGAAGGTTTAAAGCTCAGCCTAAGAACCCTAAACAGCAACAAGGAGCAAATGGAAGTGCAAAGCAAAGTGGAAATGAGGAGAGCTCTGAAAGTCCTCAAGAAGAGATGTCTCACAGGAAAGGAAATCCTGACAGATATGAGGAGAGATGGGGAAGCAGTAAAAAAGCCAAGGGTGCAAGGACAGAGAGGAAGCTTCATGATGTAATTACACAGAAGAACTGATAAATTACAGACCATGTACAGACATGATTTTAAATAGTAACCAGTGCTTTGGGTGCCACATGGAAGAGCTGATAGCCTGAGACACCTTCAAGTGGTTTGACCGCTTCAGCTTTGGAAAATGAGACACCCATAAGGCATCTCAGGTTTAACATGCATAACCTCACTCAAAATGTCTTGAACCAGAGGCAGCCTAGTGCTGCTTTCCTGAAGAACTCAGTCCTTGTTTCTGAAGCAAGCAGCCTGAGAGCAAGCTGTAGCTGCAATGTGTAGCAGGCTGTATTTCCACACAACACCCAGCCAGGCTCCTCATGGACCTGCAGATGCTGTTGTAGACCTTATCCTCAGCACAGACAACTCTCTGAGTGCCAGAGGCAGTGAAGGCCAGGCTTTAGCAATACTCCACTGCTCTCACTGGGCTATTCCTTGCTCATTCATTTTGAACTTTCCCTTCACAGCCCCATTAAGAGTATATTGAATCCTTCAGAAACTTCTATTGGGATAGTTCATGCAGCCGCAAAGATGCAAATAAACCCACAAGAAACCCATCTCGGTGCACAGAACCTCCCCCTGGCCCAGCCCAGGGTGTCTGCAGCTGATGAACGTGCACATATGTGTGTGTGCTGTGCCTTGCACAGGGGTGAGCAGCCTCAGCTCTTCAGGGCACCCAGCTCCCCTTCCGAGACCAGCCTCCATGAACTGGCTCCTGCAGAAGCCCTGCTGCCCCATGGTTAGCCTGGCTGGGCCTGCAAAGGCTGACAAGCTGAAGTTTGTTAACATTTAACCTTGCTTAACCCTTGAACTTGGGCTACTTTCAGCTGCCCTAAGATGATTGATAAAAGACCCTGTGCAGCATCACTAATCTGGGGGGCAGTGCAAGCTGTTCGGGTTCCCTGGGTGCACATATGGAAGAGCTTCAGAATGTCAGCTCCAATACTTGATTGCTGCATCAGCAAAGGTGTAATGAAATTCACTTTACTGCTCCTTGAATACATTACGTTTAGGACTGCGTAGAAGAGGACTCAAGTCTTGGGGCCACTCTTTGGTTAAAAACTTGGAGAAGCAATTTTCCCGCTTGTGCTATTAAGCATGTGGTTTTCTTTATTTTTGAGATCTCACTTTGCCTGGGTATACGTACATCCATATATCTCACAATGCATGTATGGAAACCATGCACAATAACAAAATAGCCTTATGTACTGTTAAGGCTCATTTTAAAATTTACAGGGTACAACCCCTCTTTTTTTTCTTTTTTTTTTTGTTGAAAAGAATAATTTTAAAAGAGTTTCATATAGTTAATGTAGTGTTTGGCCTTCCATTAAAAAGATACTATTAAACCAGTCGCAGAAACACTAGCAAGTGAGTAAATGTTTAAACCACAAATCTCCCTGAACTCCTATGGGAAGGAAGGGGGTGGGGGGCTCAACCAGTTCCAAAATGGCAAGATCATATATCAGAGGTGAATAATAATGTGCAAAAAATATGTTTCAAGAAATAAAACAAACTATTAGCTGTGGGAGAGAAAGGACTTTAAGGGATGAAAAAGCTTAATGCCAGGAAAGATGGAGATTTTGGAAGTGTATGGGTGACCAGCTCGCTATGGGATTGGAAAGAGAGAGAGAAAGAAAAGAGAGAGGGGATAAGAGAAAGAAAGGAAGGAAGGAAGAAAAAGGAAAGGANGAGAAAGAAAGAAGGTGGACTGATTGGAAGCAAAGTAGCAGAATGAACTACCTTGGCTATAGTGATGCAAATGAAGCCTCGCTGAACAGGCGTGCATGAAGCACGACTGTATATTCCATACACGAGACAGTTAAAAATTTGAACATAAGGTAGCATTTCCTTTATCATATCCCATAAAAATAGCAATTTGCTAAAGCCCTTGTAGCACAGTATGGAAGGTGGTGTATTTTACTGATAATGTAGAGATGACAGATAGTCCTATACTAGGAGGTTTCAATGGTGTCTTGCTGTATAGCATAATAAATTGTGAGGAGCAGAGACAGAGGACAGTGCAGGCACTGCTCCACCTCCAGTAGCCAAATAATTCAGCCCCGGCTCAGTAATTATGCTGTGTGAAAATATGGGATTAATTAGACTGGTACACTAACACACTGTAGTCTCATTAAAGGCTGAACAGCATTTTCATAGATACTGCCACTTGAACAGGGCTGCTGCTAATGTGAAAAGACAAAGTCTCCTCTTTTCACACTCCTTGCTTATTATCTTACTTAAGGCCACTTAAGCAAACTTCCAAAGGCAGGCTGGCAGAAAGCCCTTTGTGGGATTTATTTTGTTATTTTACCTGTATACCAGGGAAGCAGGGGGGGGAAGAAAAAACCAGGGGAAATTCTAACATTAGCAATAACCACAAATTCTCCCTTTGCACCAAGCAGACTTTTTTTTTCCTTCCTTCTTTCTTATTTTCTGTTCTCTCTCTTCTGGGGAGTGAAGCATGGAGTGGGGGGCAGGGGAATGATGAAGGAGAGGGATGTCTCAAAGAGAAAGAGATAAAAGTTGTCCCCCACTGCAAGCCTCAAGTGTTTGATTTCAATTTAAGGGGTCAGCCATGCCAGGGGATTTGCTCAGCCTGATGGGGGGAGCAGGAGCCCCGCAACAGCACCGCAGCCCGATGGAGGAGTACTGGGGTAGGACCTGTGTCTTTGGAACCGAGAGGTGATTAGAGGAGCCAGAGGACATAATTTATGCTAAATAGTTACCAGTTCACAATCTTTTATCCGCAGAGGAAAACGTCCTCCCAGTTACTCCAAGCTACCAAAAAGGTCTCAGCCACCCAGCAAGTACAAACGTTGCTACACCTACAATTATATCTCTGTGCCTTTTTACAAACTGTGGGGGGGGGAAAAAAAATCTGACATAGGATGGTGGTGCTTTGCAGACAATAAACCCACCTCCCTTGGAATTCAGCACCTGGGAGAAAATTGATTTTGGAAGGGAAGTTATAACGCAGCCTCCATTAAACACACAGAGCTCCTCCATCAGCTCCCCACGCTGCCCCTGCCCGGTGGGTTGACAGTGGACAGGTGATGGGACCCCAGTGTACCCCAGGCTCTGGTGCTGCTTTGCAGCTTTGGGCCCCCTTGGGGATAACTGGGGACACTTGCTGTATGTAGCTGGAGGGAGGTGGGAATTGGGGAATTGGGGCTGGAATCATCCAGCGTCTCCTGATGATGAGTGGCTCCAGTCCTTGTGAGTTTTAATTTTGGGCAAATGGTGGGGATACAGTCCACTGGGTGGGGGAGCAGGCTGCCACAGGGGTGCTAATATATAAAGCTTGTCCTTTAAAATTAACAGGCCTCTGTAAAGACCTGCTTCACCCTACTCTCAGGAGAGCTATTAGAGCAGAGAGAGACTCTGCCACATATGTAGGAAGGAAGCAGGGGGCGAGAGAGGCAGGAGAGGAGCCCAGCGAATCCTGATGACAGACAATAATAGAGGTATCTGTGCAAAAATACTGTGGGCTTGGAGATGCCTTTGAAACAGGCAACCGTAATATTCAAGTCAGAGAAATAGCTGACGTTGAATAGACTGAAACCTGCTTTGTGGCTTAACAAAAGTGGGCAATAGAGAGAGGCTGACATGAAACAAGTCAGTTTGCAGCAGGCTCTAAGGTTAGCATCATTAGCAAAGGGGAAAAATGATTAGCAGTAAAAAGCAAGACATTAAAAAGAGATTTAAAAGGAGAGCTAGAGGGAGCTAGGGGATGGGGGGTGCTTTATTTGTACCTGAGGAAAATAAAAGACATTCCTCCCAGACACATTTGAATTCTCTCTGCTGCATTTGCACAGAGAAGTTTTATGAATATTTACCTTTCACATGGTTTGGGGAAGGATAAATTCTGGTATTGAAATCTGAGAGCAGTTTTTCCTGCTCATACGCAAATTGCTCAAATGAAATCAAGAGCTGAGAGCATCCCAAACAATATCCCTTTTACACTCATCTATTTAAATGTAGGGTGATTGACCACCAGGGTTGTTGGACCTTTTTGGTCTGAGTTAGGTTTGGCAGATGTGTCTTTACCTCAGGTAGTTTGGAAACACTTAGTAGGACTTTAGCTCTCAAGCAACAATGCCACTCTAAGTAGTACCTAGGCTCCTAAGTCTCATAAGTGCTTTTGAAACCATTACCTCCTGACTTACTGCAAGTAGTACTTTAGGGTCTTCATCCTGAGATGAGGACAGCATGCAGCCATCCAGGTCTTCTGTACACTCACAGTCAGTATTAGTGGTGTTATCCTGGAGGCAAGGGAGGAGAAATTTCATTTCTGTTGGCAGGATGCTTTCTAAGCATGTCTTCTGGATTATGAGCACATTCACTCTTCACTGAGGTTGGTAAAAAGAGTGGCCATGAAGGGGCTTACGTAACAGCATCTCCAGGATGGCAGCTCCTGTGCCCAGAAGCCAGCATTTTCCCTGTTGCCACCATTCCCCTTAGTCTCCCTTCTGCTCTTCAGGCCATGGTGCCATCACACTGCTCCTGGTGTGGCTGGTACTGCCTCAAACAAGACACATCAAGATGGGTTCACAATTTTTTGGATGGGGAGACCCAGAAGAAAAGAAGAGGGATGAGTAAAGTAGTCCCCCCGCCCCTGGGGCAGGACTTGGATACTTACAGCTGGATCTCCTACCTCATCTGAGATCTCCCTTCCCAAATCAGAGTCCATCAAGGGTTAAATAGAGCCACACAGGTAAAATTCTGTGTGATACTATATGCTGTTTCATGAGTCACAGTAGCAGCCTGCTGTCATGTATGTGGTTGCAGAGAAAGTGCAGGGTGTGGAATTAGGGGCACGGAAAGTTATAGTTGGCAATAGGCTACATGTAAAATATAACCGGCCAGAGGTGAGCTTTCCTCCTTCTCCCCTCCTGAGGGATTGCAGAGCTCCATACCCACCAGCTGTCTAGCTCTGGTGTTTAAAAACTGAGAGATGAAAGCACAGCGTGCTAAACACCAGTCCTATAAAACACTTAAGTGCAGTTGTCTTGTATCTGCTGAACAAGCACAGTGGCTTCAGTGGCCCTATTCATGGCCACAGTGTATGTGCCTGCTTAATTCCTGAATCTGGTCCTAGTTCACCACACTGGCATGAGCCTTTGGAGACTATGGGTAAAATACTAATGGAAGAAAATATGGAAATGCAATTTTGACACACTGGTGAAAGAAAATGATTGCTGATTATGAGAGCTGTCAGCTCCATCCTTCTCTCATCTCGTTGTGTCTGTGTGAATAGAGAAATCAAATTAAAAATGCCTGGGTGCATTCAGGAACCCAAAGGGGAACATATTGATCTCCAGATAAGGTCAGAAGCAGGCCCTCCAGTTTTTGAGGTGGAGGGGTGGGGAACTTTAGATTTGTACAAATGAGGGAGCAAGTATCTCCAAGGTTAGCCATAAGGGGACCCTCTCTTATGTTCTTTCTCGTGAGAAATACATTTCAAAAGTTAGATAACAAAAACCAGCTGCCTTGAACACTTATAGACAGCACACCCTGCGGGCAAACCTGAGAAACGATAGCCTTCAAACAGCCTCTTACAGGTGGAGATGGAATGAAATGAAAATGACAGGGACATTAGCTCACCACAGACTGCCACGGCCACGTAATGCAGCCCTCAGCCCCTGGCAGTCACCTGGAAAAGGGCCACTGCTTGACCTGAGCTCATGTCAGTGCAAAGAAGAGCCCAATTGTCCCGCTAAGCCAGAAAGAATTCAGTTGGTGGAGTCAAGAATATCAGTTACCCAAATGTTAAAATTTCCCCCCAAGTTCTTCATCAAACTTCTTCATCTCCTGAGAGTGTTCACTAAAAAGTCATTAAAATATCATTTTCTGTCTGTGTCCCTTGTTATTTCTGCATTTCATCTCCAGGACCATCGCTGCTACTTAAAAGGAAGAAATAGACTTTTGACCAGAACAATGACAATTTGGAAGCAATCAGTTTGCTGTGTTGTGGATCTATGGCTTTTTCTAATATACCTTAATTCAAAGGCTGGTGCTTAGATCTCAGACAGGATAAAACCAATGTTTCCTTCAGAAGGATTTTCTTTGGGAAGAGTACACTTTTTGTAATCTCAGAATGACATATTGGTCTGGGGTTATAAAGAGAATTTTATATTTAAAAAGCTCTCTCTGAGATATGTGCTCCTTTTACTCGGCTATAAGCTAAGCAAAACACAGAGTGAGAGAGAGGGAAAGGGAGAGAAAATGAATTGGCTTGAACTTTTGCTGAGACAAATATGGCCTGATCTTTTAAGTTCAGTTCATCCAAGCAATTGCACTGAAATCAGTGGGGTTTCACCCACGTACTTGGAAGCAGACCTTGGCCCCACGTGGCTTAGCAATAAAAAAATGCTTTCAGTACATTAACTAAATTTGGTTGTAATTAAGAGATGGGACTCAGCGAAGTCCCTGCCTCACCTGACTCTCCACAGCTGTCTCCAAAGTCTTCATGTGTTTTGTGGCTGCATCAGGATCTGGTGCCTCATCCATCCTCCTGCACACACCAAACCCCACCAGCTGCTGGTGCTTCTGGCAGGGGCTGTGGGAGCCCCTGGAGTGACGCTGGATAGGGCAGCCATGCACATCAGGCTGATGGTAAACTGGGTAAGTGATATCACCTTACTCAAATGGTGACCAGAGACCATCTGGTGAGAGGATGAGATGAATGCAACACCAGAGACTATGCCTCCATGCAGCATTCTGGTCCAGAAATGGTGATATTAGCTCACTGTAGGCAAAAGAGTAAGGGACAAACTGGTCTCTCATCTGCCTGAAATAGTGTCAAACTGGGAGAAAAAGGGTGTGAGGGAGTGTGGTTGCGTGTGGATGCGGAGGTGAGCGAGCAGAGGGTGGCAGCATAGCTGCCTCTGCACTTACCCCCAGCTCCAACCATTTCTTTGCAGGGGTTTCAAATCATATGCTTTTCACGGGCATTGAAAACTAGTGGGAAAACTGAAGCCTGATTGTGACTGGAAGCTAATGTAGTCTACATGCAGCAGACATCTAATATGATGTTATTTATTCCCATAGATCTGTTTATTTTGTTTTCAATTTACCAAACCCTGTGACACATTCCCAAAGGTGCCTTGTTGTACAATACGTTGCACACAGTAAGATATTCAGCCTAATTCACTCTTTGTTTTGTTTCAGTTCAGCTGCATGAGGGCACAAATGCGTCTGTGTTATATCTTCTCCTGTGACTGATGTTGCAGACTATTGCCATAGGGTTTTGTGAAATGGGATCTTAGTTAATCTAGGGCATTGTCTTTGTAGTGCTAAATTCTTATTTGCAAACATAATGTTCTGGCATTGATGCAACAGGGGAACATTAGTGATTTTTTTTAGTTTAGAATAGACTGTATGTATGTGTTTTTAATAAACTTCTATTCTAAAGAATTTTCTCCCTATTCTGCATTTGATCTGAGACATTCATAACACATTGCATCATGTCACATTGATGTCTTTAGCCAGTCAAGCCAAATATTCATAAATCCCATGTGCCCAAACAGAAAATGTACAATGCTAAGGAGAAAAGCACCTGATATTTTTTAAAGCATCCACAAGAAGGCAATTCTAGCCTTTAAAAATGCACACATAAACGGACAGACACAGAGAAAAGGCTTTGAAAAAATTGTCTGTCCATAGCCTGTTCTCAGCCTGGAAGGATGGTATCACTTAGAAATCAATGGCTTTTCTTTGCACTTCATTGAAAGTTCTCATGTTTTCATTTTTCTTTTATTTCAGGAACGTGTTGCTATTTAGTATACCGAGGACCTGGTCTGAGGAACTGGTGTAGGATCAGGAATTCCCAATTGGATGATGTTATAAAAGTGTGCTGCAGACAAAATTTGATGTAAACAGGATCTGGAAGAGATTTGATGAGATTGTGGAAAAATGGAGATGGGATGCAGAATCATTAATAAACCAGCCCATGGCTAGTGAACATAAAGCCTGATTGATCACAGTTACTGCAGTTCATAACTGGAAAACCAGACTTCAGAGGACATGCACAAGGTAAAGGCAGTTTGACATCAGAAATGAGTCACATGTATTATTGGGTGGCAACTACTAGAAATCCAGCTCTTGCTTGTGATGGGTATGTTTCCATAACAGCATTTAAAGTGGTTTAATTTTCGCTTCAGCACGCTTTTGGACTGATTATCAAAAGGGCTTTCTTAGAAAGCTGCTTGGATGAGGAGGAGAGTTCTCCCATACGTACCTCCCAATGTGTGCACCTTTGCATCTGGCACAGCAGAATCAGGCACTTTGCTTTGAGTTAATGATGACCGCGTCCCATGCAGGCAGATGACTCCCTGCCACCACCTACCACTGCAGTGAGTTGTGCTCATCCCCTTGGAAGGGCAGGTGAAAACGTTCCCATGAGCTGCCACTTGCCCAATGGGCCAGATCTCTGCCACAGTGGTGTTCAATGAGCAACTGCGGCTGGCCGGTCAGTTTAGGATCTCATTGTAGGAACACTCAAATCCTGGCTTTCCCCTTTGTACAAGCCCAGTAGAGACATCCCCATGAAGTATTGCTGCCTGTATGTTTAATATCCATATAAGCTCCATGCTTCAGTGTTGATCTGGTTGAGGGCAGGGAAGCTCTGCAGAGGGACTTGGA
>VZTM01032907.1:32374-60700 GCA_013400555.1 Jacana jacana
TCTCTACAACTGCATTGGAGAGAGGTTGATGCTGGTCTCTTCTCACAGGCAATTAGCGATAGAACAAGAGGGAATGGCTGCAAGCTGCAGCAGGGAAGGGTTAGGCTGGACATTAGGAAAAAGTTTTTCACAGAGAGAGTGGTCAGTTGGTGAAATCAGCTGCCCAGGGAGGTGGTGAAGTCACCATCCCTGACTGTGTTTAAGAGTAGATTAGATGTGGTGTTGAGGGATATGGTGTAGGGGAGAACTTGTAGAGTAGGGCTGATGGTTGGACTTGATGATCCCAGGAGTCTCTTCCAACCTAAATGATTCTATGATTCTGTGATTCTAAATAGACTTTTTCTATGATGTATCAGCAGTGACTCCCCCAGGGCTAACAGGAACAGTCAGGGGCCAGAAGAGAGGTGGGACAGAGCAAAGCAAAGAAAGAAATGCTCTTTTCTGCCCTGTGCCCACATCATTCTCTAACATCTCGCTTGCAGGCATGCTGAGGACACTCGTGGGAGACACCAAAGGCCATGACGAAGCATTAAAAAGGAGGTCTGATGGTCACATACCAAGGACATGTTCACATTTACTGAAGTGTGAGGGATTTGGAAAGTTAAAGTCTGTGTTAGTTTAAATGAGGTTCTGCAAATGGGTGGAGGTCTTTCTCTGCAGTCTGTAGCTCTTCATCTTCTAAACAGGGAAAAATAATTCCTCATGATACCTCAGTGGGGCTAAAGGAGGACAAAGCTGTCAAGGGCTGAGAAGCACTCAGATACCAGAGTGACAAGTACCAGAAAAAATGTCCATAGAAAATGACTCATCCTGCCTCTGGAACAGCACGCCTCTGTCAACAGCGCACAATAAACTAGGCGTGGGGCCACCCACTAAACCATGAGGGCAAATTATTGAAAAGCTGGATGCTGAGTGAGCCCCTGCACACCATGCCTGGCATGGCAGAGTGCAGGGGAGGATGCTGGGGCACAGCCACCCACTCATGCTACAGCCAAACCACGGCTGGGCTGCTCAGGAGGGAGTCTTGCTCGCGCTGTCAAGGTATCAAGAGAGGAAGCAGGAGCTGAGCCCATGAAATCTCCAGACATAGAAGATGATATGGATTGCCACCTCTTTGCAGAGGTCTTGGGAACTCGCTACTGGAAAAGGGCCATTTTTTGTTTCTTTTTAGTAGGAAGGCCTAGCAAATGGGGAAAAGAGATAACGAATTAAAACCCAGCACTCAGTGCAGAAGAGCAAGCTGATAACAATTTCTGCTGTGTTAGCACTTTGTCCACTGAGTCTTGGAGTCAGATTCAAAGAGGCTGCAGGAGCAAATGAGTTTGGTTATCTTCTTTTTCTGACTTCAGCAGGCACATTGCTTAAGACTTGGCTTCTGCTCTTCAGCAGCAGGCTTTTGTCCACATCGTTGATCTACCACAGACCACGTCACAACTCAGCAAAACACACAGTTTATATAAAAGTGGTCCATGGGCAGAATTAGCAAGTATGTAGCAAACCTTTTCCTGACAGACCCATCTCTTCACCTGCAGGAATCAGAAATTCAGTCATGGAATTGAGAGAAACTAATAACAAATGGGGGTTAGGGGGCTAGAAGCTTTCTCAGGTCACCCAGCATTTCTCCTGTGGATCCAAGCTCCCAGCTACTAGGCAGAAAAACTCCTGAAACATTCCTGCTTCTCTTTGCTCTAGATATCTGCAGCACCTGTCGTCCCCCTAATTTTATCATTGTAGTTCGCATATGGATTTAAGGCAGGTGTCTGAGCAGAAACATCCCAGACAGTGCCTAGTGGCTCTGAGCCAAAGCAAGGCAGCCATCCTGGTGTTTCAGATGCATCCCCCTAGGTTTTCCTTCATCTGCCATCCCCACCAGGCTGCTGCCAGCCAACAGTGCTATCGCCTTCTGTTCAAGGTGCCACAGCAGCCTCAGCCCCCTCTGCTGCCCTGGCAAGAGCAGGCGGTGGGCTTAGACTTATACATCTCTATTTGGGTCCCCAGGTACAAACACCACCCCGGGCTTCCCATTGCTGACTCCTTCTTAACCTTGAATTAAAGCAGAAGAATAAATCAGCTGAATGATCTGCTTTGCAAATTCATAGGCAAGGCTTGCAGACTGCAGGCAAAAATGAGAAGAAGAAGAAAGAAGCAAGGCCAAGAGGACGGCCAGATGTCCCTAGCAAGGGAAAAATCCTCCTGGATCTGGGCATCTGGATTTCACAGCTACCAAACACCAGCAGTCACCACCATATGCTGAGTGGAAAACACAAACCTGTTTCACACCCCCAGCCACAGAAGAAAAGTTGGCAGATTGAAGAAGCTTAGCAGGATTTGGGGGAAAGTCCTGAAAACTCTCTCAGCTCAAGACATCCCACTTGCAAAGACCTCACCTGCAATAAAAATGAGTCCTTTCCTTCCCCTGGTGCTCCTCCATCCTACCTGGAAAAGATATGTGTCTTGTTTGTGTGTGTCTCCCCACGTGGGAATTTGGAGGTGTCTCTGGACCCAGGGTCACCTGCAGCACTGCACTTCCTATGGCCAGATCTTCAAACCAGACGCTGTCTCCTGCGTGGCAGAGCAGGGTGACTACAGGCGGCTGCGAAATTGCTTGTCTCTGCCCTGAGCGTTGGTGGAGGAGGGGAGAAGAGAGAGGGAGCTGGATTTGGACTACAGGAGTGTGCTGGAAAGGCACTGGGTTTTGTCTTGTGTTTTTGTCTGCTCCTTGTCTCTCAGCTCTTGTGTTCATGGCTTTGTGATGTGTGAGCAATCATTGCTTTCGATTCCTGGTAATTCAGTTCTGTTTCTGCTTTCAGAAGCTCCTTGTAAAGCTCAGTTCCCAGCAGACAAAGAATTAAAGGCTCCCCCTCCTCCTCTTGGATTTGCTCCATCTTTTCTTCTCCTTTGCCTGACCAGATGTCCCCTTGGTGACACTTGACTCACCCAACCAGGCCTCCCAAAGTGCTGGATGACTACCAAAATCTGTCTGTTGACCACTGCATGGATCTTGAAGCTCATGGCTGCTTGCATAACAAGGGAAGCAACCTAGCAGAGGTAACAAACCAACCACCCGTTCTTCAGGTCCCTGTATATCCAGGTGGATCACTCCCAAACAGGAGAAACTGGCCACAAGAGTCTTGAGTTCAGGACCTCCCCAAAGCTGAAGCAACACATGGCAAAGCTGAGATGAGGAGTGAGGATTCAAGTAAGAGTGGTCAGAGGCTGGAGTGAATATGGAAGAAAAGCCACCCTAACGCTAAGCTATTGCTGCCCAGGGGCTTGTGCTTCTTACTAATCAGAAACTCCCAGAAGCCGATAGTTCTCAGTTAATGCTGACCTCCAGGGCAGGGCTACGTGTTACAACTGGTCATTCAAAGCAGCCTTGATAAATGTGTTGCTGCCAGAGGACAAGAATGTATTTTAAACAAGGTCAGGTGTCCTGTTGTGTTGCAGGACAAAATCCTGGCTTGTGTGCTAGTCGTCTATCACATTTCAATTGCATGATATACGCTGGAGCTACCTGCCTGCCATGGATATTCCCCCCTCCACCACTGCTCTCAAAGCCTTAAGTGATGAATATCGTAGAAGAAAAACCACTGTGCTAGTTTTGTACAAGTAGGATCGGTGGAAGCTACTGGTTCATGGTTCACTCCAGTCAAAAATTTTCTTCCAATGATGGTGAAAATCCCCTTGTAATCTCTTATTTTGAAAAAGAAAAGTATTCATCTTGCTCTCTTTTTCCGCTGAAAGAAAAGCCTGGCTTCTTTTGCTGGGCATATTAAATACCTTATTTAAATAGCTGAAAACAAGTAGCCCTTTAAAGAAGTGCCTAACAGGCACAGCCACAGCCACAGCAGAAATTAGTTCGTCTCTGGCCGAGGGCTCTCTATTAGCTTTATTTAATACACACAAAAGACTTTGTGTTGCTGTCCCTGTCACACACACAAGGCAGATTCCACAGGGGTCTTGCATGTCTTTTTTCTCCATAGTTTTACTTATTATTCGTACAAAGGATAAACAAATAGGCATGTGCTTATGTATTTTGAAGAGCTTATTTCCTCATACTCTAGGAGAGATTTCTTTGAATACCTTGTCATGGTTTGTAATTGTGCCCTTGGAAGTTTTAGCAATATTTGTTTCAAGTAAGTTTATTTTTGTATGATTGATTGAAATCTCAAGCTGCAATTAAGAAAATTGCAGCAAGAACCATTAAAGGGATAGCGTCATTTTCTCCCCTTTCCACTAAAATGTCAGGTTTCAATGTCACCGCAAGATAACCCAATCGTGTGCTTGTACACCGCTCACCCGGGCTGGAGTAAGCATGAAAACGTCTGGAGTACTAATTACAAATGACTAGAAATAATGACAGGCGGCAGAAGGAAAATGAAAGGGCCCGGTCCTTATTACTTAACCGCCGAGGTGTAGATGCGCAGTAATGTGGGTTATTGTGGAGCAGTCGATTTAGTAAATACACAAACATCCATCCCCACTTGTAGAGGAGCCTTGGTCCCTCCCCCACCCGGCTCTGTCTCTCTGCCCTTTCTTTCTCTCCAATTATAAACCAGCACCAGGTTTTCTCATCAGCCATCTCCATGTCTCCAAATGGCTTTTCAGTGTCAGGCCTATCAGGAAATTAACTCATCACACAGTGACAGCTGCTAATTTTTCCCCCTTACATGTCAGATGGATCGCCTGCTGAAGCTAATAATGAATCACCAATCCCTGATTAGAAGGTGCTTCCGAAACATATAACTGCCATCTGAGCTAACTTTTTTCTTCATATAAAATGATATCACCCTAGAGGAGTAGAAAACGAATTGTATTCTTCAACAAGATGGAACAGGGATAGGCTGTTTAAGTGAGCCGTGTGCTGTCTTAAATTATGGGCTAATATTGCACAGTAAAATAAGTGAAAACTCACAGCTCTTCTATTTTGCCAAATGAATGACCTTTTTTTCTGTTACTTAATCCTCTCACTAGGACTAACCTTGTTTCGAATTTCAGGAGTGGTTTTGTCTTCATCCTTCTCTCTGTTTTAAAATTCTGTTTACAGCTTTTGCGCTCAGGAAGTCTACTGAGTGGGGAAAGTTGTCCCAGAAGTGGCTTTCCAAGGTATGCACCTACCACTACGCTGCCAGCTCCTCGAGCTGCTCTCCAGTAGCTCCAATCACGTTTCCCAATCACCAGGATTTTCCACAGGGGACTCACCTGCTTCCTAAGCTCTGGCTGAGTTCAGGGCCTGCCCGAGGTGTGAGAACTTCAGCACGCAGAGATTCCTACCACCATTGTCCAAGCCGAATCCACGGTGCACAAAGATCCCAAATACATTTCTTCCAGGACCTCGCAGCCAACACTCCTGCTATTAAAGCAGCATTTATAACTGACAGCAGTGCTTGCAGCTCTGTGCCCAATCCACATGTGCATACCTTAGTGCATCAACTGCTGGCTCTGCCTCATCTCACTTCCAGAGCGAAGTGGAGCTGGTAGTCAGGCGGAATGGTGTGTAACTGCAGGCACTTTGAGTTGTGTTGGATTTTGGGGTTTTTCATTTATTTTGGTTTTTTTCTTATAGGAAATATTTCTCCAGCGTTGTTTCCAGCTACCTCTTATCTTGCTTCTCCCCAAAGATGGAGCCTGAATTCAGGGGCAAGGAGACACTGCCTCAGGAGGTGTATATCTGATTTCTTAAGATACAGAGGGTGAAAATGCTTGCCAGAAACATCTCTTCTTCCTCTGGGTGTATTTTCATTTAGGGCTTTTTTGTTCACTTTTGGTTGCTGCTATTTTGTTTCAGTTTTTTGTGTTGTTATTTTTTTTTTTTCTCTCCAGCATTTTAGTTCAATGCTTCCTACACACATTTTTACCTGTTTGGCATCGGTCACAGTATGATCCAACTTTGTTAATGCTTATGTAGAATGGGCAATACAGAGAAAATTCAGCCACTGGCTCTGGCAGCCAGAATATCAGCAGGCAACCAACTGGCACAGGCATACAGCACTCTCAACCACTTCCATCACGGTGTAGCCCTTGAGTTTTCCAGGAAGCAGACCAGAAGGTGTCCAAACCAAACAGCAAACCCACATGTTTGGGAGGGAATGGCTGCCTGGGCAACACACCTTCCTAGATCCACCACACAAGTTCCTCTACTATGCTCTGCCTGTGGCAATGGGCTCCTCTAGCCCCTCAGCCTGGTCCCTGACACACCACAGACCCCTGGCTGGCACTGGGCATGGCCACCCTGGGGGTTGCCTCCTTCCCTGCTTCCCAGGGATGCTTGCAGATGCCTGGAGTGATCCAGTGAATCTTCTCCTGGCTCATGATATGGGGTGGTGCCAGGAGTGCAGGCACGGGAGGGAGAGAAATGCCAGAGATGAGTTTCCCGAGCCCTGGGAGGGATCAGCCCCAGCCCCAGCCGTGGGCATGGGGCAGAGAGCATTTTAGCCTGGGGCTGAGAGAGCACGCAGCATCCTTAGGCAGGCTGTTTTCTCAGGAGTGAATGTCACCCTTGATTTCTAATGTTACATTTGTAGGGCACTAATAAGTTAACTTTAAAGCACACATTAAGAAGAAGAAGGGGGAAAAAAAAAGCCCCAGAAAAATATTAGCAAGAAGTATCGTATCGTTAGCCTGAGCTTCCAGGTAATTACAGCACACGGTAGGTTAGTGAATCCTTTCCACTGCTCTCAAGCACAGGAACACCTACCACTGGGGTTTTTTTGGTGGTTTCTTTTATTTATTTTTTTTCTTTTCTTTTCTCTCTCTTTTTTTTTTTTTTTTTTTTTTTTGTATGCAAAGGTCTGCTCTTTTCATTGTGCATACAATGTGATTGCTGGTTTGACACTGCAGGCTACACTGGTTTTATGAAGGATTAAATGCCACCTGAGACATATTTATCCTAAATAAATCACAAATGGTAAACTGCAGCATGTCAGTGTCAACACCCTGTACTGCAGCAGAAAGGTTAGCCATACAGGACTAAGCACAGCAAAGAATTAGCATCCAAGCTGCAAGACCACAGGGCTACAGTTAACAGGAGAAATGATCAAGAAGAAATATTTCCACTGAAAAACATCCCGTTTTTTGAACATCTGTGAGAGTCTTGCAGAGGGCCATCATTTTGTAAAGGTCACCTTTTTCCTGATAACAAACGGGAGTTGATCCTGTCACTGTTTGCTGAAGACAGTACTTAAGAGTAAGTGAACAGCCTGTCACTTTTAAGAAAGATGAGCAAGTCAAACTCAGCTAATTATGAATCTCGATGTCTAACTTGAAATTTACTTTTTTGGGGGTTTGACAAAGACACAACCTTAATTCCTGGAAAATAATATCATTTAAAAAATAATAATAAAAAGAGATGAGAAGACAGCAGGATCTTATAGCCCCGGAATGAAGCACTTTTTCTAAGCAGCTCTAGGAGAAAATACATTTTTAAACAGTTGCTTCAGGAAGGAACTATTGTTTTACCTCACCCCAACTTTCTTGCAGTTGATAATTTTAAGATATTAAACATGATAGGAAACCCAGTTATCTCTAGAGTCAGCATGGCTTATACCCTAAACACTTACACAATTATATTAAGCATGCATGAGGCACACTTCAGAAATTAGATTCTTTTATCTTTATCTATCTAGCGAGCTAGAGAAAGGAAAAGAGAAAAGAGAAAATGCACAGACATAACAGATAGCATTCCTTTGCTCCTGCTGAATGCCAGTTCTGTTTATTGCTTAATATTAAAAATCATGATGCTTCATTTGAATGCTAACATTTTATTTGAAAGACAAAAAAAAAAAAAAATTATAATCCCCAAACCTCGACAGTTTTTATTTTACAATTTTTTTTTTAAAGAAACAAAAGCAGTTGTATCATGAAACAAATCTTTTCAACATGAACTTGCATTGAACAATTGCAGTATATCCACAAGTAAATAATTGACATTCTGGACTAAGCAAGAAATACAAGGTCACCTTTTTTTTTTTTTTTCTTTTTTTTTTTTTTCTTCTTCTACTTGTTAATGTCAATGTCAGAATTTTCTTTAAAAACCTCCATAACATTTCAGAAGTCGCTCACAAAATGAACTGCAAAGTGGTATTTTTATGAAGCACTATTTATAAGAAAAGCAAAACACTGACAGTGACAATATGTTTTTTTTTTCCCAAAAATGCACATTTCTTATGTAGGACTCTCCTCTAAAATTAAGTGGAAGTTACAGGCATCAGGTTCTTCCTGAATATGTATAATCAAGAATTTTCTGAAGTGTAGTTTGTTGAGCCCTTCTTCAGGGAAAGTCCTGTGTGGTACCATGAAAGAGTAAGCTACCATGAAAACATCTATTTTAGACGCAAAACCAAAATGTGTATTTTGGCCAGGGATATTTTAAAGTAAGGTTCTAGAAAGCAAAGTGTCACCTGTTCCTCTTTAAAATAAAGAAGGGCCCCGATCACAGCATGTAAGCTCCCCTGTTCACCTTGCTGTTGTGGGGTTTGTCATTTTTGCTTATTTATCTGTTCACCAAATGTACGTGTAAGTGGAAGTATTTTACTCCTGTGATTATGTTAGACAAAAATGACAGGAGGCAGGGAATTACCCTGAGATAAAACAACATTAAAATAAACCAAGAAAGCAAGCAGTGAACAGAACAAGACCTACAATTTTGGAGGGGGAGCTTTTTATCCTCTGTTGTACCCTAATATGTTTTTTTTATAATAATCCCATGCGATAATACTTAGAGCATTTGTAACAAGATTGTACTATCCTTTTCTGTGAACTCCTCATAGTAGCTGACCTTCTCCTCCTGCAGGGTGCATATTTTTACTTGGGCAGAAGGACATTGTTTCAAAAAGGTTGCTCCAGTGCCTCTGTGGATCTGGTGATTTCCAGCTTTGCCCTGCATCAAGCCTAGGAGATGAAGCTCTTCATGCTTCTTGTACTTCATTATCATCTCTCTGGCCCTGAATTACTTGTGAGCCACCCTCTGTATAAATGACCATGCTCGTTAACTGTTCTCCTGCTCTATCAGGTGGTGCACCTTCTGCTTTAACAGCAGCACCAGCCTGCAAAATCTCTGGAGACCCAGATGTCTCTATCACCGCGTGTGAGTACACACCAGGCTCATCCTGCATGTCTGGTGGCAATTCTGTGACGATGTAGTGGGTTGCACCTTCAGAGAAGTCGCTGTCAGAACCCTGAACCATGGCTTGAGCTATTTCTTCAGTGACAATAATCTGTGATATTTCCCCATCTGACTCAACTAAATCCATGTGCTCGCTCTGGACACTGAGCGCGTGGCTACCAGCTTCCTGCATGATTATCTGAGAGCCTTCTCTAGCCACCATATGCACAGTCCCTTCCTCATTTACAATGACCTGAGTGACACCTTCTTCTATCAGCTGGTCGGCTGCAGCCGTATCACATACAGCAAACTGTAATACTCCTTGGACCATTTTCTTGAAGGCAGCCTGAGCTCTCTCCTGAGATGCAATTATAGCCGATGGGTGCATGACCTGCGTCACTACTTCCATAGGTTCAGTATCTTCCTGAGTCTCTTGAACTTCATGGAACATTTGTATTTCTTGTCCCTCTGCGTTATTGGGGATGCTGGGCATCTCTGGGTTTGGCATTTGCAAGAAATCTTTGTGACTAGACCTGCATCTGTCAGATGCAGATTTGTTTTCCACTTCACCCAGCTCTGTTACAGCACAAAGCAGCGCATCCAACGCCGAGGAGGAGTCTGGAGGATGGACCGTAGCTTCAGAAGCATCTAAAACCTCTTGTCGCATTATCTGCTGCAGTACAGCACTACTGGAGTCAGGAACTGCGTCTATTTGAACGGCCTCTTCCATGTCAGTTCCCGTTCCTTCAACCACTACCACCTGTGTCGCACCATTTGCTAACTGCTCAGTAAGTATCTGCCCTGGAACCACACTACTCACGTGTGAGCCGTTTTGGTTTGTAGCTATGACTTGCCCGTCTTCTGTAATATGGACCACTCTGGCCATCTGCCCAGCCATTGCCAGAGTCTGAAGGGTGGCCGCTGCTGTTTCTTCCACAGAGGCATCAATTGCAAAGTCGCCATCGTATCCTTGAATAATAATAACTTGCTGAACTTCTTCAGGTGACTGTGTCTGCCTTCTACCGCCCCGAAAGACCTTCTCTTTAACTGGAGAATCCTCTCCCAGTGATACTGCAGTAAAAGGACTCGTCGTTTCCACAAAGGTTGCTCCTTGCCCCTTCAGCCGGCATTCATAGGACTTGGACACAATGCCTACGAGATAAAATATGCTGTTAACGTGGTATCATGGCAAATATCAGTTCAGTACTTTAACAAATTGTAGCTTAAATGGAAAAAAAAAAAAATCCTTGACAATTTTCAGATTTCACTGGCAGAAAACACAGATAAAATGAGCAAGCGAACAAAAACAATTTGCATGTTTTCCAAATAACATATTTACAGGTTGAAATAATTGCTGAGTTTAACAATTCTGCAGCCTATTAACAATTTAAATGTGTGGTTTTTTTTTTTTAAATATGCTGTATAAAAAAGCCTAGATAAATACAGTATACAGTTAAAAGCCATTAACACATCTTTTATAGAAGATCCTATCGGTGATATTTCAGTACTTCAGTGATGAATTTTAGGTCGTATATTACATTAAACATATCTGGGTGTGAAAAGCTGTGGCTGATCTTCTTAATACCCTGCTTTTGCTGGCGAGGTAATTGCCATGCTGTCACTTTGATGCCATTGTCTTCCCCTTCATTTCCCACCTAGCATCTTCTCCAGCACACCTGACTGACTCAGTCGCTAGCCGAGTTACCTGGAGAAAACACTCAGCAGCTTTCTTACCATACACAGGATATTCTATAAAATATCATCTGGATAAACCTCAACCACACTTCTTAATTATTTCTACATGAAATCAATTAACAAACTAAAATACCGGTAACCACCACATTCCAACTGCTTGCTTTGCCACTTGGTCTGGTTTTGGATCATTGAGGGTTTCCTTCTCACTTCCCATCACTAACAACAAAGCTTCAGCAAAGCCCATGGTACCCACAGCTGCACAAAGTCAAGCCCACCATCCTCAAAGCAAAGCCTTAGACTTGTCTTCAGTATTTTTGGGAAGACACAACTGAGAGCACCTGTGACAAGCTTTGCAGATGTTTGTGGCAGAACAGCCCTAGCACCAGTTCTCTCCCTGTGGCAGTGCCACCCTGAAGGACCCCTGCAGCTCCTCGGAAGTGAGCATTGGGCCACAACCAGTGCACACGGAGAGAAGAGTCAGTCCTGGACATGGAGAACAAGGTGAAGGTCTAAAGACAGACAGACTTTGGGAAGGCTGATGAAATCCGTGTTGTTGAGACTACCCACACTCACGCTCTAGTTTAAATTCACCTATACAAACTGAAATCACATCTTTGGAGTAACAGGTGTGGCATACAGAGAAGGCTGAGTTACTTAATGCCTTCTTTGTCTCTGTCTATACTGCTGGAGGCTGGCTGGAGGAGCCCCATAGCCCTGAGGCCCTAGAGGAGGACAGGATAAAGGAGGAGTTTGTCTCAGTTGATGAGGACTGGGTTAAGGACCAGTTGAGCAGTTTAGAGGACCCAGGTAACTATAGACTGGTCAGCCTCACCTCTATTCCTGGGAAGGTAATGGAAAAACTTATCCTTGGTGTTGTCTCTAGGCATATCAAGGATAAGAAGGTCATAAGAGGCAGTCAACATGGCTTCACCAAGGGGAAGTCATGCTTAACCAACCTGATTGCCTTTTATGAAGACGTAACCAGGTGGATAGATGATGGTAAAGCAGTGGATGTGGTGTACCTTGACTTCAGTAAAGCATTTGACACCGTCTCCCACAGCATCCTTGTAGCTAAACTGAGGAAGTGTGGCCTGGACGATAGGGTAGTGAGGTGGATTGTGAACTGGCTGAAGGATAGAAGCCAGAGAGTGGTGGTCAATGGGACAGAATCTACTTGGAGGCCTGTGTCTAGGGGAGTCCCTCAGGGATCAGTATTGGGACTGGTACTGTTCAATATATTCATCAATGACTTGGATGAGGGAATAGAGTGTACTATCAGCAAGTTTGCTGATGACACCAAACTGGGAGGAGTGGCTGACACGCCAGAAGGCCGTGCTGCCATTCAGCGGGACCTGGACAGGCTGGAGAGTTGGGCGGGGAGAAATTTAATGAAATATAACAAGGACAAGTGTAGAGTCTTGCATCTGGGCAAGAACAACCCCAGGTACCAGTATAGGTTGGGAAATGACCTGTTGGAGAGCAGCGTAGGGGAAAGGGACCTGGGGATCCTGGTGGACAGCAGGATGACCATGAGCCAGCACTGTGCCCTCATGGCCAAGAAGGCCAATGGCATCCTGGGGTGTATTAGAAGGGGGGTGGTTAGTAGGTCGTGAGAGGTTCTCCTCCCCCTCTACTCTACCCTGGTGAGACCCCATCTGGAATATTGTGTCCAGTTCTGGGCCCCTCAGTTCAAGAAGGACAGGGAACTGCTTGAGAGAGTCCAGGGCAGGGCTACCAAGATGATGAAGGGAGTGGAGCATCTCCCATACGAGGAAAGGCTGAGGCAGTTGGGTCTCTTTAGCTTGGAGAAGAGGAGACTAAGGGCTAACCTTATTAACGTTTATAAATATGTAAAGGGTGAGTGTCAGGAGGATGGAGCCAGGCTCTTCTCAGTAACATCCAATGATAGGACAAGGGGTAATGGATGCAAGCTGGAACATAGGAGATTCCAGTTAAATATGAGGAAAAATTTCTTCACTGTGAGAGTGACTGAACACTGGAAGGGGCTGCCCAGGGAGCTTGTGGAGTCTCCTTCTCTGGAGACATTCAAAACTCGCCTGGACGCGTTCCTGAGTGATCTGCTCTAGGTGTTCCTGCTCTGGCAGGGGGATTGGACTAGATGATCTTTCAAGGTCCCTTCCAATTCCTGATGTTCTGTGATTCTGTGATTCTGTGATCTTATCACTAACACACATAGACATGATATTGCTTGTTTGGGATAAAACAAGCAAGAAAAAAATATTGACTCTTAGAGTCAAATCTGGGACTAGCGTTGGACTTTCCGAGCCACCAAGAGACTTCTAGTGAGCAATACAGCTAAAGAGGCCAAGAAAATTAAAGCTGGTGTAAGAGAGCTCTTTCACCCAAGTGTAGAGCTGTCAGGCCCTGATCCCACAGCGAACTAAACTAAGTTCTAAAAAATAGGTTTAATTTGCTTAAAGGTAAGTTCACACTTAGGAGCTGTGTTACTCCAAGACTGAGTACTTGGCATCTTGCAGCCTCTAACAACTTGATATGCTAAGGTGCATCTCAAGCTAATATTCCCAGAAAACACCAATGCTTAAAAGATTGAGCTCTTGTTGGCATGCATCTATCTATCTCTCTATTTATCTATCTGTCTATCTATCTATCTCTTTTCTATCTATCTATCTATCTCTTTTCTATTACAAAGCTTCTGGTGGAGAACTGTACCGTGAAGCACAAGAAGTAATTTTGTTAAGCTGAAAGGCTGCAAATCACCTCCACAAGTCTAAACTGTTAAAGTTTAGAAAGTTATACAACTTTCTCTGCCTTTAGTTTGCAAGGCAGGTTATCTTTGGAAAAGAAAATTAACCATGTAAGCCATTAGAGTGTTTCCAAGTGAGGCTGCATGATAAATCTGGCACATGCAATAGAAGTACATTTTGTCAGGCATAAGTGAGAAGGAAGCTTACTGTGGTACGACTGGTTCTTATCCCCACTTTTCCTGTGCTCTCTGTAGGCACTGACATTCACAAGACCCCCCAAAGAGCAGAAAAATAGAAAGGGGAAATCAACATAATAAAATGACAATTATCTTAGCTCCTCCACATTTTATAATAGAGTAGAAGTAATTAATTCTCTCAGGAATCTTGCTTTGTTGACATGATAAAAGAGGAGCCTGGCAGTGATGTGGCACGAAATCAAAATAACTCTACAAATCATGCATTTTCCACTGGATTTCAAAATCAAAATAACTCTGCGATCATAATTTTCACCCGGGCAGAGCAAAATCATGACATCTTTCCCCTAAGATCACGATAATTTATGTACGGGACACATCGTCCCAGTGCATTGAGGAGAAGCTCTGGTCTGGGGAAGGGAAAGAAAACAGGGAATTCATCCCGGTTTTGTCTCCTCCAAGAAACGCCGTCCCCGTGAACCCGTGCAACTCCGGTCTTTACTGTGCGATTGAATGGGAAGTCTCCTGGGTGAAAAGCTATCCGGTGAATCCCTCGCAGCACTGATAATTATGCCATTCTGACTGCTTACTTAATCTATTTGAATCCAGAGGTGAGTTAAGCCACTTCCTGACCATTAAAGTAAACTACATGGGTAAATACTGCTGTCACTACGGGGTGTGATGAAGCTTAACTACACCAACATCTTAACCTCAGCTCAGTGCAACCCCAGCTATTCCATCACAGTTCATAAATGCGATTGCAGGTCCATCTTTTGATTCAGCAATTTAATAACTTCGAGTGCTGTCAGTACTGCTTTGAAAAATGGCTCCTATAAAATGTAACAGCCTCAATCAGATTGTAAAAGATTCACCCACTGAAGATTCTCCCATTTCAACCATAATGAATTAATGTTGAGCTGTGTAGAAGTTCAAGTGTCATTTGAACTAATGTGAATCTACTGTAACTTTAAATTTTAACTGGACTATGACCAAGAATTTACTGGGAACATCAACTTCAATTTTAGTGATTTTTCATAGTAAATATGAATTGCAGATTTTACTGGTTTTCTTTTGTTTTAACAGGGAAAAGCCAAGCAGGGAAGATATTTAGAAAACAACATATTTTGTGGCTTAGCTGCTATTTCGACTTTGGAACTGTGCATCTCTATAACGGAGCACTGCTATCCAACACCAGGTTTGCAGGAATTTTTATGCATTTAAGGAACACGTCACATTATTGGACCGTATGTAGCAACAAATCATGTTGTCCTACTAAATCCAGCCTGCCTCTCGCCCCCTCTTAAAAACGGGTAAAGAGAAGGGGTAAGTGTTGGCTGACATGGCAAGCATAAGCTGCAATACAAGCCCACATTAATATTAGGAAAAGTGGACTTGTTGGTGATTGCATGTCATTGCAAATTAAAAAGATACACAAATAGGCATTAAAATGACAAAATATAATGATACGAGAGCTCATATTCAGGCAATTTGTAAAGAGGTGTTTCATATCTAGGGGTGCAATGATCACAGAATTGGTTTCTTTCCAAGAAGCCTGTCATTTCAGCAGAGCCATTATTTATCAGTTGGAGTCCTGAGCGACTGTTAGTTTTTTATTTGAACATGTCAGGGTTTTTTAGACATTAAATCCATATTCGCAGGTTATTTTAATTCTCGGAGACCACAAACTCTCAAAATAGGGCTAAAAGAAAGGCTTTGATGTTTAATGTGCTTCTGGGAAACCACAAATAGGGCTTAGTACCTTTCCCCCTCTCTTTTACTCAATACCTGACTTTCTTTTGTGTGTGTGTTTTATTCTTTTGTTACTGTCATCATTTGTTCCCCACAGAATAAATACCTTATTCTTTTGTTAAGCTTACATTTAATTAAAATGTACAGGATTTGTGCAGTAAACTCGAATGAAACAAATAAAACAAGGGCCCCCTCTCTTGAAGGCATACGTTGTGAATGAAAAATGTCATTACAGCCTAAAAAATTTTGCAGTAAACAGGGCCTACAGAGAGAAGTTTCCCCTGTAATGACATCCATAAAATACACAAATGGCACTTTTAGTACCATCCTGAATATGGCATTTTCTGTGCTCTACACACAATCTAAATGGTTTGATCATAGAGCATAATACTCCATTGGGTTTATAGAACAATCAATGTTCCATAAAATGATGTATTTATCCAATAGTAGGCTCAGCAGTTACTGGTGTATGACATTGTAGGACACTGGCTTTGTACTGTTCAGCAGCACACATGCTGGCTGTAAAACTTATCTAACACTACTTCAACAACTTCATCTCATCTGTGTCAAGTAATTTGTTGAAGCCTCAGCTTGGTTTAAAAAAACTTGTAATAAAAATTCATAGAATTTTCAGGAGAATGAAAGCTGATGACAATGGAAAGGTCACATTGTGGCGCCACTCGCGGGGTCGGGGGTCAGCCGCAGTTCTAAAACAGAAAGTAGATTTCATGCATCGTGTAGCAGATAAAGATGGCATTAAGGAGACTTGTCTCAGAAAGAAATGCGTAATGTGTTAGGAAAGTCTGGGCTAATATTATATGTAAAGCACCACTTTGCTCTCAGCCAGCAGCCTCTTTAGAATTCTAATCCTTCCCCAAAAGTTGTAGCAAGCGGTTGTGCGTGGTGAGCCCGGGCTGAGGACATCCTTCACAAGGAGTACCTTTAGGACAAAGCAGTAAGTCATAAATGAAATAATCTATTACAACGACGGAAATGATCTGCATTTACACAGCAAGCTTAAACCTGCTATTTTTCCTTTTCTCCAAAAGTTCCAGGAGGCCTGATTTATAGCCCCCGATGCAGCAACACTTAATTTTTCATATCTTGGTGATTAGGTAAGTTATTTATTGACACACACAAATATTTAGTATCTACTGAAATTCAATGAATATTAAATAATGTGGATGCAGAGAAACATCTTTTCTTTCAATCAAATACAAATATTAAGGAATTTAAAATATGCAGAAAATTCAACTTCTCTCGGGCATCACTTGAATGAGAACTGATTATTTTAAAAGTTATTGTCTACGTGACACTTCATATCTTGAATGGTACTGTAAGTCCACCAGTCAAATTCATACAGAAACAATGTAGGCCTTGATCAAGCTCCAAGTTTCTGGTCTTTCTTTTTCCCCCCTTTTTTTTTTAATTACTTTTGTAAGTATCTGTACTTTAATAAATTAAATGCAGTCTAAGAAGAGTGGCATAATGTCATAACTTTGGATTTCCTTGATTTTCAGAGGCCATAATAATGAGCCCCATTTTTCAGATCTCTGTCCCGTAACCATAGTAAAAACTATTCTTTCTCATTTGCAAGGTCTTTATGTACAAGCAATGCATGGGCCAGCATTTTCTAAACCAGCTAGTTAAGCTACTAAATAAGAGGCTGTGAAGGCTGGTGCTGAAGGAAAGAAAACAGGATGGGTCAAACCAAGAAGTGAAATAAATCAGCAACTCAAAATGGCTCTGTCAGAACTATTATGCCCACAAAGGCAGCAAATATTTGCAAAGCAGTACAAATAAGTACACCTATAGAGGACTTAACCAGCTCCCTAAGAGACTTAAAAAAAATAATCCACCATCGACACAAAGTACATAAATCTCAAGAGATACCAAGCAGCAAGTTGTTTTTTTTTCCTTTCAGTAAAAAGAAAATTAAACAACAAAAACAATTCCCAAATAATATTCATAGTTCATTTTATACCTAAGCATCCGGTAACGTCATGTTTCAATGCTGAAACTCAAAACATCCTTGGCTTCTAGCTTTGTCCTTAATCACTCAATCATGTTTAGAAACTTCAAGGTCTTCTAAGAATTGCTTGAATAAAGGATGAAGTTTTAACCTTTCAGGTATCTTAAACAAAGCAGCAGATGTCCTTTTAGCTTCCTTAAAATGTAAAAGGAACTTTTTCTGTAATTTTTTTTTCTTTTGAAAACCAGACTGAATATTCCTGCTTGTTATTTTTACCTCCTACACCTTAGAGGACTATGACAACAGCAACATAAAGAAACAAAAGAGCAAACAACCACCAAAATAAATAGCTGAGCCATTCAGGTAGGGTGTTTAGGCAGTTTGTTTGGTTTGGTTTAGTTTCCCTCCAGTGTCCAATTAACCTTTGGGAAAAGGCCTTCTCTGTGAAAAATTTCAGTTTCTCTTTCCCTGCTCTCAAGGTCAAAACTGAACAGTATAGAGGCCAGTGTTACAGAAGCTATGCAAATAAAAAATACCCACACTGTAACTCCCACTGATCGTGGCAAACACGTGCAGTGTTAACGTGTAGATTTTACTGCCTAATCTGCCCAGTAACTGATTTTCTTGTGGACTACTCTTCCCCTTTACCTGCTTGCCACCATGCAGGCTTGTCTTCTCAACTCCTACCTCTGAGCAAAAACCTCACCCTGACATATACAGCAATTACCTAGATGGGCAAGGAGCATTAGGAATGTACTTGGAGTACTTTAGCTACCTCTTCCAGGGCAATTTAGCAGCTGGAGATGAGGACAGCCAGCCTCGACATCTCTTGGTAGTCCAGCTACAAAGGCTACTCTGACCCTAAGTTTGGGGACAACAGACGTTACATTGATGCTACACAGATGCACTTTTGCTATTTTATCCCCCACAGCGCAACTGGAAAGTGCATTTTTAGCACTTCAGAATCCCAATTTCAAGAGGTATGGGTCATGCTTGCTCAAACTGGAGAATTCTGTTTCCTGTACTGTTTCCTGGGCAGACAGAACATATAAGATAACATGACAAATAATATGAACTCTAATGTAAGAAAATCAGGGGGAAAAGCCCCCAAGCTCTGCTCCTAAGGAAAACGATCTGGAATTCTGAAACAGGTCTAGTCCTGGACAGTAACTGTTTTGTCAAAAAAAAAATAGCAAAAAATCCTTTTTTGCCATTATTATCTCAGCAAGATTTTTTGTTTTTCAAGAACATATACATTTAGATCCTGGTCTTATAAACATTTATTTATCAAGAGTACTGCTTACTGCCATAGTTAGCCTCAATAGTCTCAAAGGGACTAAACATGGTAGCTTGCATTATGCATTGTGTTTGCATAATCAGGCCCTTGGGATTAACAATTCTGAAAGTGGCTAGCCTTCCCTAACGTTTGATGTACATATATGCACTAAAGAGAACAGACACTTGTAAGGGATACGTAAAAATAAAACATCATGTTGTTAAATGATCAAGCAGAAATGATATTCTTCGTCACACCTATCAAATACGAGCATTGTGACTTCCTGTATTTATTAATTCTGATTTATGCACCCATTCAGTAAAAAGGAGCACCTGTTCTTTGCTCGAGGGCACGTCGCAACCCATTTGAAAGCCACAGCAGTTTTTAGGGGGGAAATGCTTGGGAATAACTAGAAATACTAAGTTTCTTCAGTTCCTTTTGTTAGTTAAGACAGCAGAAATTACGATTTCCAATGTGATAGTCATATCTGTATTTCATTTATAAATTCAACTACGTTACAGTGTATATTCATATCTTTCCAGAGTAAATTACAGGAAATAACCATTTGTCTTCATTGCAGACACTTTTGTATGTATAGTAGAAAACAAACCTCTATTCAATAACTGCACAGAGGCACCATTAAAATCAAATTTACAGTAAACAGAACCTGCAGCTGGGGTAAAACACTAACTGTTAGTATTTTAATTATCAGCAAAGCTTTCGGAGGTCTAACATCTGCTCAAAGCCAAATGACAGCAGCTGCTTGTGTACACTTAAAACAATGTGAATTTCTTCTATAAATATTAAATCAAATTGTATGTTATGTGTTCATCATAGCTGTTTAAGTATATAGGGTATCTCAAACTTCCTTCTTGTGGCAAATTCGTACAGGGCTGACCTCTTCAAAAGAATGAGAGGCAAAGACAGCAAAAATTCTTGAGTCTGTAAATTGAAAATGTTTAGAGAGAGTACCAGAGGTCATCCTCTGCCAAAACATTGCTAGTAAACGCTAACAAAACATCAGCAGTAAGTTCTGATCATTGTGCACTGTAGTTACTTCAAGGACAGGACTTCTCAGCACAACGTGTCAGGAGTCCATGGGATGGGCTACATCCAAAGCTAACGCTCAGCTAATAAGTAAAGCAATTAATGTGCTATCTTGCCAGAAAAAAATAATATTCTGTTTCAATATCCAAAGCATTGGAGGAGATGAGTGTACTCTCTCTTGCAGACTTCATCAAAATACACTGGAATGAGCCCTGATTCATAAGATTAGAAGTAATAAACTGTCAGAAAGAAGGAGCTATGCTGGGCCAATATGAGATCAGTTAATTTTGCTAAAAAGGACAAGCTTCATAACTTAATTTTGCAGCTTTTTATCTGGACACTGACATACTGTCGATATTTTCCTGCTTGGGAATATAGGAAAGAAACCTGGAGGAGTGACATACACCTGGTCAAATGGTAGAGGCTGGGACAGCGAGAAGATGAGAGTGTTACAGCCAGTTTCAGAAGAAAACAAGGGACGGGGGTTTTATGGTTTTAAATTGTACAAGTTTTCAGTGGTGAAAGGTCTATTTTTCTTTTTTTTTTGCTTTTACAGCATCAAATCTAAGGCCAATATCTAAAAATCTTTATATATTTTTGCAATAGATGTACAGCTAGAAATGCACTATGATCATTTACTCTGAAAGCTGTATGCCAACCTGTGTTTCGAAAAAACAACCCATTAGATGCTTCAGCCTTACGTGTGTAGCCACAACATGGGATCAACCACCAGCACAGCCATCCTCAAACTGGCAAACGGCACAAGACAAAGGTGAACTAATGATGGATGTGCTTCTGAGCTTCTGACAATCAGATTTTCCACCTCAAAAGCCAATCTCAGCGCAAGGGACCCAACGACTTCTGAGGAGGGAATAGGGATGGTCATAGGTGGTCCAGGTGCAAGGTGTTTTCCCCTCTGCTGGCCCCTCACTCCTCCCAAGGCATCAAGGTTTATCATGCCTAAAATTATGAGTGTTGGAAACAACACTGAATTTTCAGCTGAGAGTGTCACAGCTTTATCAGCAACTCTGGGATTACTGAGGAAGCATGAAGTAGGGTACGTGCTGGTCCTGGGAGGTGTGATGGGGAGTATAGGCTGGAGAGGTGGGTAACTCTTTTATACCACTTCCAAGGGTCGAGTTTGTGACAAAGCATTCTTTTCTTGATTCACCTCTGCTGAAGGATGGAAGCAGCATGTTTCCAGTGTAACTTCAAAGAAAGAGCTGTTCATATAATTGACCCTACTGCTGACAGAAATATATTTTCAGTGCTACTGATACAGTAGTACTTAAATGAGCTGTCTTCCACTTCCAGTGTTGGAAGGCACTAGGCTGTACGCAGATAAAACAAGACAGAAGACACCAAAGGTGGTGCTTTCTGAGCCATCGCTGAGCGCTACCGATGCAGGAATCGCGAAGGTGGTGTGTGTGAACGGTGGCATCGCAGCTCTAAGTGCTCAGAACCTCCTTACTTGAGTTGCTTCCACTCAGCTGCCAAGTTGTGCTTTCAAGATCTGAATAATTTTCATACTACCCTGTCGATGGGATTACCTAGACTGTTGGTTAGCTACCTTGGGAGGAAGTGCTAACACCACTGCAAAGAAAAACAGGACGTAACATAAGTAAATAAAAAAGTAAAGATGCAAGATTCGACTCGTGCTACTGCATAGTAGCACTTGTGGAGAAAGTAAATATACAAAAATGACATTCAATGAGAGAGAAGTCCCTTGAGAGTTGCAACGCTGAAGAAATTTAAAGAATCAGTGTTCATCGAATTACATTTGAGTTTATGAAAATGTAAAACAGGAAAAGAAAACCGGCCAAAGCAATTTTTAATTGCACACTCAAAGGCACACCTGCTGCAAATTGTTCTGGTACAGATACAATGGAATTATGTCTTGACCTCACTAAGGGTGAGATCATGACTAAGGAATATTCAGAATAGTGGAAGAAGAGAGCTTAGAAGTCTGACTTGCATGGAAATATTGAAGGTTTAAGTGCACATATTCTGGCTATGTGTTCTGCAAATGCTGAAGCAAGAGGAA
The DNA here is from genome assembly GCA_013400555.1 of Jacana jacana. Taxonomy (NCBI): domain Eukaryota; kingdom Metazoa; phylum Chordata; class Aves; order Charadriiformes; family Jacanidae; genus Jacana; species Jacana jacana. Next base: position 54,181 of record VZTM01032907.1, read on the forward strand.
AATTTTTGTCCCTTTTGGATCAGAATAATCTGATTTTGATGAAATACTAGAACATTCATGCCACACCACAGGAAGACATCTGGACACGGTGAGCAATGTAAAGCCAATTCAGCTACCTCATCCACTTCCAGGTGCCAGGGTGATGAAGCTCCCAGATGGAATAAATTGACTGCGTAGTACTTAGAATATGATCTGATTCAATTCATCACCATTTGTACTGCAAATCCATACCATTGCTGAACAGATCAGGGAAACATAGCATGCAATTCTGCAGTAACTACTTAGTTAGACTTTTGTAAACAACTCCGTTCTGAACTAAAGTTCACCCAAGACTGTGGCGCCTTAAGTCTCAAAAAGCCAAAGAATTTGCAATGACTGTCAATCAGATGAAGCATGAATCCCATTCAAAAATGGTCTAGTAAACAATCCCTGCCACTCTGGCAGGTCATTTCGTTAGCTCTTATTTTTTTTCCTTCCTGAGACACGATTTAAAGTAGAAAAAGAGGGAATATTTTAAAACTCATTAGCGATCACATTTTTCTAATATATTTTAAATGCCACTTAGCTCTTACTTCTGATAGCACTTCTTCAAAGATTTATTATATATATCTGTCTACAACCGAAGCCAAATAATGCTTAAAAGCATGCTAATTAAATGATGCCAAGTGGTTTAAAAACAGCATGGTTCATAGTATACTTGTCTGTAGCATGCTGCACACTACAGTGAATGCACTTATTCTGCTGTTACGTGGGATCTGCTACAGCATCATCAGTAGTAACATAACTGGACCACGAGCACTTTTACTATTGCTGGAACTTAGTTCACGGTTTTCAGTGGAGCAGAGGAAGTTATGATCATTTTTGTGAGGGCAGTAAAGCTTGTGATATGTGACAGGACAGAGACCAGATAACACCCCCACCAAAAAACCCCAGAAGCCTACAAATAGATACACGGGAAATCTGATTTTCAAAACCACCGAGAAACTAACAGCTCCTGCTGACACTTATGTTAAAGGGTTCTTATTTCAGCTACCATGTTTTTAATACTTCTTATTCTTTTTTCAGCTACTTTCAGTAGTTTAGTGACCTCACAGTTTCTTAACTTGCAGCACATAACAGCCGAAACACGCAGGAGGACTCGTTGTGGTCTGTCATTTCAAAGATGAGCAGGTTAAAGAGCTTCTTCTGATCAGGCCATGGCACCACAGGTGGAAAGAGCCACTATGAATCTCAGGTAGGGCTTACATGGAGATTTCATAGCTATATCTTTTGGTATATGTTCCAGTGGTACAAAGCCCACTGAGGTTTGCCATTTCTTTCAGTGTGTCTCCAAGTATATTTAAAACATTATTCAGGTCCTTCTACTGAAATAAAACGGCTCTAAAGATATTTGAACAATATAACTTTCTTTAGAAAATGAAAATAGACCACGTTAAAATGTACACAGACAGAACAAAAATTATATCAGTGTCTAAAAGAACAAGCTAAAAGAAGTCCAAAATTAATCTATTTCTTCCACATGTTATTTTTTAGGGTCTTTTTCACAAGAGAGTGAATTTTATGGAAGATTTTTAGGTCTGTGTGCCTAAAGCTAATTTTCTCAATGCAGAATTAGGGAGCAAAATAAAACTGGCCTGTTTTCCACTAATGCGAGGCACAAGCCCATGCAAATGTGAACTGAACAGAACACATTTAAAATCTAATGGCATTAATCTAGCCATGTGCCTCTAAAACTGTAGCTCCTGAATTGCTCACAATTAGTAATATATTTATCACTAAATAATACCATAAAATGAAAAAGCAGTATTCCAACTTTTCAGGCAGAGAAGTGAAAAACAACCAAAAATGTGGTGCCAGGGTCACACAAGAATTCCCAGGTGTATTAAGTCCCAGCTTTATGTCTTAATCACAGCATTATCATTTCCTAGAAGAGCCTATTGTCAACTCCAAGAGTTGAGGTACTCCATTTACCCACAGTGAAGCACTAGTCACATCATTGCAATTTTCCTGATAATGCCCTGTCAATGAATCAACCCCATGTTCATGAGCAGAGAGGAGTTCAGTGTCCATGTATCCTATAATGAGGAATGCTGGGCTGCAATCTCTGCTGAGATTGTCATAGGTGTCCACTGATACCATCTGCAATTACAGAATTTTATGAGATGGAAACTGGTTCATTATGAAAAAGACTCAAGTCTACCAGCTCATTTCACAGATGTCAGATGGTAGACTTCCCGATCATCACGATTCTTGCAAGTGCATAAGAAGGGGCCTGTAGTTAGGCTGTTGGGAATTAAGCAGATAGCTAATGCTAAGCACAGACTTAAATGCTTTTCTAAGTTGGGCCCTCAGGTAGCCCCAGTTTATGACATATTCAAATCAGGGTCTTACACTTCTTAATTTCTGCTTTACAAGGGCCAAACCAGCACTGCTTGTTTGCAGACAAAGGCAGTAACAAAGTTAGCTAAAAATCATGTTGCTCCCAACCTAATATATCTCTCTTGGACTTATTTCAGCCTGATTCTAAGCAAAAGGGCTGTACAAACATGTCCAAAAGTATCAACCGAATTCCATTTTGAATGAACACCTATTCAAATAAATGAATAAAGATGTTCCTTCTAAAAGGTTAAAGTACATTATGTATTACTATACATTTTTGTACTTTTAAAAATAAGTTTTATAAAAAAAATCACTGTTACATTTAAGAAGAATGTATAGTGTGAAAAATGTTGATAAACCTTTCTTCTCACAGAGTAATGCCTGTCATACATACCTGGCTTTGCACTCTCAGATAATGACAGATGCATCTTCAAATCAGATAACTATCAGCTTAAAGAAACATCTTAATTTCAGATGATTCATTCTATTTAAAAGCACAGAAATTAAAACCATTCTTTCTCTAGGCACTGAAAAAAAGTATAGATTTCTTCTGCAGCCATCAAAAAATGAAGCACTGTTTGATATAACACAGTCCCCTCCACCCCTTCCAAAATGATCCTGTTTCTGTTGGAAGTGAACCTTGCTGCATTTATTCATTCAATTTTTAACGAGAGACCACAGAAAAACCCCAAGCTAGCAGAATGTTTAGCAATAGGATCTAAAATAGTAAATGCAGGCCACAGCACTGCTCTAAGCTCTTCGGTGAACTTTGAGACTCTGCAGACCAAATGGTAGGTGCTGATGACAACCTCTATCATCCTTAATATTAGGCACCCTGCTTATCTGAGAGACTTCCTTTCTCCTTGTGCAACTACCTCAAATGGCAGTGACAGACACGCTCAAACCGTGGTCTCTGGCCTTTCATATGTTCCTTTCACAGGTCTGTTTCCATAACAAAGATATACTCCCTCTTGGTCAATTTATCACAACCTTCCCCAACACTTCCCCTCCCGCACACGCACTTGGTATCCCCTTCGCCTCATCATGAAAAAACAGAACAAAAGCCCATCAACCATGCAAAAATTATATTGTAGATTTGTAGATTAATGGGCTGATTCTGGCATCTCAATTCAAACGGATTTACAACCACTGTGTTTAGCCCTGTGTGATTTCAAATAGAATTACTCCTGATGAATTTGAATGCAAATTCACAAAGCATTAAAACAAACCATGTTTAAACTTGTTGGTTCATCAGATGCAAATATTGTGCATTAAGCAGGGAATACCCATTCATGAAAATAATGAAAACTGACACCAATATAATAAAATCATTACAGGTTTATGGATTCTGGGACTTAAACAAGCCATACCCTTGCTTCTCCTAACTGATTAAATGCTTCTTTGCAGTTTATGTTTGATCTGCAATTCAAAAACAAATTAGTTTAGTCTTTGAGCCCAGAACCTTGGAAAATAGCTAGGAGGTTCTACCTCAGATTTGTCTGGGGAGAAGGGCTGGGTAAGGAGAGGAAAGCGTGGGGGCAGGGAAGCTAGCCGTGCGATTGAGAACAGGAGAAGAAGCAGTCAGATAAATCGAGGCTGAGAGACTCCACCGGCAAGCATTCATAAAAGCACCGTGTGAACAGCTTTGTGCAGAACAAAAGGCAACGATGATGAAATGGGGCACTTTTGTTTTACAAAGCTGGCACAGATGGGTCTGTCGCACCATGTGCTTCAGTTTTTTACCAAGCCTCAACCACCGTCACTTTGCATCATGTTTGTAGACAAGAGGTTTAAGTGCAGGAGGGCAATGGACCGCTGATTATTTTTGGGCTTGTCCTACAGCAAGCCAGCAAAAAAGAATGCAGTCGTGTTCTAGCTGATAGAGAGTTGCATCTAAACAGTACACATAGTCTGGGTCTTCCATTAATCCCCCCCTCTCTAATTATCATGAACAAGTTTTCATTTTCAGTTAGATGACAGCAGTCTAACTCAAAAGTTTAGAGTAAAATCTTTGATTCTGGATACTAAATTCTTCTCATACTGATGAGGTCTAAAACAGCAAAACATTCGTCAGCGAGGCATGTAATGCTGATAATGCACTATTTTGCTGCACAATCTATGCAGTATAAAACGTTCTCTGCTGCATCATGATCTGCTCCAATTTGAACATAAATAGCACTGTAATAATAGGAATAATTGGAAATGTAAACCCAAGTTTCACTGAAAGAACATCTCCAAAAGAGGCTGGGAGATAAAGCAGCTAACACACAACAAAAAAAATAACAGCAGTTGCAATAGCTCTTATGCAAAATCATTAATGTTCTTTCTCTTTTTCTTGTTTTTCATCCACTCACACCAACATCAAGTATTTTAAACCAGAATGGTTAGAGATTTATATGTTGGGATGTTCTAAGGCCAATTTGGTTTGCGGAGTTCAGGTCCCATTTAAAAATGCAGCAAACACCAGAAAGCCCAACTTTGAAAGTAACCTTCTTCGTAACTTTCATCAGTCACACCAGGAAAGCTCACACTTCTAAGGACAGAAATGCATGAAGGAAAAGATCTAACTAGTTGTGCAGTCCTTCAGATCTACATTTTCTATTGTGGATGTGTCAAATTAGATACTCAAAGCTGTATTTAAAGGACCAATTTATGCGGCATCATGCAACACCACACTGACAGTGTAGCTGATACTGTGCCACAGGGGATTTGAGAAGCCCGGCTGTTCTAGCACTGAAGCAATTCAGTACCCACTGTCTCCATCAGCTTTTAGAAATCCTTACCTGGGCAGGAGACCACATTTCTACAACCGTCCTGTGACTTGTATCTACGGCATTGTTACCTCCAGTGCACGGCGTGTGGAAGAGCAAGGGTCAGCGATTAAGAGTAAAATCGTGGATACATTCAGGACATGGACAAAATTCCCATTGATTCACAATGTCATTAGTACAATTTTGGATTTTAAACAAAAGGAAATAATTCTGGATTCTGCTTATTCTTCCTCATTTAATGCCAGTGCTCCGAGATCCATCCTGGCTTCCGACTGGCATTAAGATGCTGGTTAAAAGCTACTTAGTCCTGAATCGCCCGGGAGAGTCACCTGCATTTAACTCTGTTGCTCTTCCCACACCCTTGAGTGCCCTCAACAGAACGTTTTGGCGATGTTTTGTTACAAAGAGAGGGGAAGGTCTGTCATATTTTCTTATTGCTTATGAAACTGGTCCTGAAATTAGACTAACATAGCTTCTGATGATTTGCTTTGGATATTTCCTGTGACCCATGAGGCAGATGGAAGGCTTGTTTTTCCCTCATGACATATTGGCTAAGTTCTTGAGTGCTGCTGAGAAGCTGCTGTAGCATTAATTAAAAATTGCGCTGGTTGAAGTGATATATCACAAAACCTTGGCTTTAAGGGTTGCTGAATACCAGATCAAGCTCAACTTCTCAGTGCTACATCCATCTTCTGTTTTTTGGTTGTTCTTTGTATGAATGTGGGAGAGATACAACACTTAAGCATAAAGGAACACCTTAATCTGCATTAGAATGCGATGTATGGGTATGTTGTAAGTGCCAATCTGAGCACTCAAATGCGGAATTAGGACTTTGCATCTAGGCACTTACCTCAGAAAGTGGATCTCGGAGGATATATAGGGTTGGCCACTTATCTTGGAAAACCCTGCTCCAGTTTTAAAAGCTACTTGTCACAGCAGAGCAATTTTGAAGCAAAGCGGTATGTTTGGTGGCCTCATTTGCATGACAATACCCAGAATGCTCTCCTAACTCACAGCTATTTCATGGAAGGGCTGATGCATTCAAGCTTTGAGAATAAACTCAAATCATGTGGGTGTACCAGTTCATATAATTTTAATACTTCCCCTCCAACCCATGTGCAAAAGGTAGAACTATTCAAGTGGGTAATCATTATAGGTAACTGAACTAACCTGTTCGTCACCCACATGTACTAGAAATCAAAATTACAACTGGTATTTTGGCATTCATTGATTAGCTGATCATACTGTGCCCACGTGTATATGCTTTACGTGTTGACATCGGTCACCCAGGTTTCTGTGAAGAGCTGTCCTGATATACGTTAACAATCAGTTAGGGAAAACTAAACAGCTTATAACACAAAGCACAGATA
>VZTM01032908.1:2967-38124 GCA_013400555.1 Jacana jacana
CATTTGTTCCACTGTAACAGAAGTCCTAGGTTTTGCATATAATATTAAGATTAAAATTTGGCTGAATCATGGTAATGATGGTCCCAACTTCTACTCACCATTAAAAAGGATTGATGTCTCTGCCTTTGTCTAAGTAGTACCTTTTCTATATGCTGATGTAACTTGCTAGAACTATAAGCTTTTCCAGTAATTTCCTTTGATTTTTTTTTCTTTCTTTTATTTTTCTGTGCTTGATGAAGGGGAAGTATTCATCACGCCACTGATAGAGAACTGATTAATCACTCTGGTCTTTGTGAACTTGTGTTGACCATATACTGTATGGGATTTTCAAGCACATTTGTGATATTGTAACCTTATGTTTATAATAAATTCTCACAAGGCTACATAAGAAAATTGTGATGAAATAGAAAGAATTTGTGTAGGTCTTCCAATTGCATCCCAGCCATCAGGGAAAGTGGGTGTGATTTTTGCTGCACAGTGGGAAAACTGAGTCACTGGGGGTGTGTTCTTACTCTTATATGTTTGAAACAGGAATGGAAGAATAGCAAAGGGGAGCTGATGTACATCCAGGATGAAGCTGCACTATGTTCTTAAGCCTGTTTACATTGTGAAATTGTTGTGGGTAGAAAAACTGAAAAGGGAAGTAAAATGGGGATAAAAAAAAATGTCTGTTAAGTGGGATAACGCTTAACCTCCTTTACTTTTTGCTTTTCTTTCTTATAAACTGTGGAACTTAAATATTAAGATAAAAGACTATTCACATCCCAGTTTCATGAAATAAGATTGATTTTGTTTTAAATGCTAGATGTGGGGGAACTAAAATTAAATATTTGCCCCTTTGGTTAGCTGGAAAACATTTCCAAGGCAGCTCCAGTTATATATCATGTTTCATTCTGGTTTTAGCAACAGGAATCTGCAAAAACATTTAAGTTAAGGCTTCATTATCTATATTCACCTTTGCCTGTTTGCACCAAAGTGAAAAATGCAAGGAATTTTCTGGCTTGTGCACAGGACTCAGCTCAAATAAGTTTAATGAGATAACGCATTTGATTTTGCACACAGATTTGTACCTGCTGACACACAAAGTTGAAAATGTAGGAGGCACGGAAAAGAGCACAGTGTTGATATAACAATTGCTGTCCCAAAATAGTCAAACCAATACTTGAAAAAGAGCCAAAAATACCTAGAAAAATTCTAAGCCATAAAAATAAAGCTTCTGAGAAGAACACAGAGGTCTCCATTGTCTAATGTGTATTTTATGCTCTTTTGTTACCTTCACCATAAGGCAAAGAAACATTTATGGACATTTATTCTCTTTTACCAGAACCAGCATTCTACTTTGGGAATGATGAATACTATGTTGATGAGAGTGCTGGCTACGTTGAGGTACGTGTCTGGAGGACGGGAACTGATCTGTCTAAAGCTGCGTCTGTTACAGTGAGATCTCGCAAATCTGAACCAATAACTGCAGAGGGTAAGTTGTTGTTTTGCTCTAGTTTCACAATACACCTAAACAACAAATGCTGGTACATTCTGTCTTGATACAGATTCAGCTATGTAAGTTGAAATTTATATGTCTTGTGCTCTTAGCAGATCTTTCTTCTTAGAACAAATGAAGCAGTTCCAGATTTTCTCTCAAAGAAACAGGAATAGGAGAAACTGTGAAGGCCAGCACTGGGAGAAATGCCTTCAGATGCTCATGTAAAACAGTATCCCACAAAGACAGCTGATTACTGCCTCAACAGCATACTCTGGGCCCAGTGTTATAATCACTGGCAGTGTGTAGAGTTTGCTCCTCTTATTTTTACTGTAGACAATGAGAAATTATTATCTAGTGCCCTGTTCAGCCAGGGCATTGCTACAGCTGTGTGATTTAGTAATGCTTTCACAGAATCTTTGTCTGGACAATCAAGTGTTAGAGTACTCTTTTTTATTTTTTTTTTCAAACCACGGTGCTTCAAGCTAAAACATCCATATAGAGACAGCATAAAAATTGCCTTTAAATGCTTATCCTGAGTCTAATTGGACAGTGGAGTTTATCTTCACAACTAATTTTCAGTGAGGCAAAGTTGTGTAAAACTTTACTGTTATTTCAGGAATATCTAAAGATCACCTGTATGTATCATATAAAACATATATGATAAACATGTTTCTTATTAAAAAAAAATTATGAAGTTTGGAAAAAGCATATGATGACTTAATTTCTAAACTTGCTTTATATGATCTCATGTCTTTATTTCATCCTGAATATTTAAAATATTTTATTTTGGGGGCGACGGGAGAGATGGAAGGGAGGAATATTTCCTTCCAGTAAGAATATTAAATCATTGTGCCAGCACCTCTAGGCTTAAAAACTGTGAATGACACAGTGCTTGGGCTCTCTAGTCTCTTTGCAAGAGCCTGAAAGCACTGACTTGGCTGGCAGCCTGTAAAGTCACAAACCTGGTTCCTTCCTGACATCCTGCCTTAGAGGCCCAGCTCTGGAGTAGAGCAGTGGGGACTGCAGCCAAGTACTCAACTAATAATGGCCTTTAATCTTGACAAATGTTATCAAAATCACAGAATTCCAAAGCCTATTACAATGTCAATGAAACAGTTTCCCCCAAAGCTTTGTCTCATCAGCTCTGCTTACTTCTCCCTAAAAATGAACATTAAAACACAGCCCTTTACTGAAGTCCTAGATATCTTTAATGCTTTGATTCCAAGACCCAATGTCATATTTCAGTCAGCGTCTTCTTTTGTTTGCTTCCTTCTCATTGCTATGTTATGGCTGGGCTTGCTTTGCTTAAAACAAAACAAAAACAAAAATCCAAACCGTAAAAGCAAGCCAAACCCAGTGCAGTCTGTGTCTAACAGTAAGGTGCCAGACCTCACCTGACATGATCTGAGATTAATTTGATTTTTTTGATTTTCATTCATTCTGTTTGTCACAACTCCTCTCAGCAGCAGTTCTTCCTTGCTGGCTTTTTCTCCTTCCCTTTTTTACATAATAGTCTCAAAACTTCCAACTTTGTTACAGAATAATATGCACTTTCTTTCAAAAAACCTTTGCTTCATTTCCAGAATCTCTCTCCAAGCTTTATGCTTAGTTAGATTTCTTACACAGAACAAACTTTATTAGTTTTAGTGGAATAGCTCTTGGTTTACAACAGACCAGAATCAACCCCGTTTTTTGACTTCTATCACTAAAATAAGTGACTTAATCATTGTTTTATTGTATAGTTCAATGTAGATGGTTAAAAGATGTTTTTGCTTTACATGACTGCCAAAATTTGTAAACTTTTAAAATTATATTTGAAAAATAGATTTACCTGAAATTACTGCCTAATGATAGACATTTTAATTTTTAATCACATGTAGTGCTGTTTATTCATTAGAAAATGCGTTTCTCCTTTTTGTTGGCAGCTGGAGTAGATTATGTAGGCATCAGTCGTAATTTGGATTTTTCCCCCGGAGTCAATATGCAGACGTTTCGTGTGGTAATTCTGGATGACCTTGGACAGCCGGTGTTAGAAGGAACTGAGAAGTTTGAGCTTGTGCTAAGGATGCCCATGAATGCTGCTCTTGCAGAACCCAGCAAGGCCACCATCTACATTAATGACTCAGTCTCTGACCGTGAGTAATAATTTTTTTGTACCTTTTTGGATTTATGCAGGAGATGGATGACTGCAATACACAGGCAGCACTTTTCCATTTGAATCACATGTTTTTCACTGTAGACAATGTATTAAATAATTTGCTGCTTAGTTGCTTATGTTCTATATCTGGTGCAATGTGACATCACTAAATTTAAAATAGTGGTGGGAAAATACAGTAACTTTTGCAATTATTCATTACATATGTTCTTTATGTTTTTCTGCCCAGTGCCTAAGATGCAGTTTAAAGAGTCTGTATATGTAGGCAATGAAAACGATGGACAGATTTCTGCCATGATATACAGGAGTGGGGATATCCGATACACATCCACTGTGAGGTGCTATACAAGGCAAGGTTCAGCTCAGGTAATGATGGACTTTGAAGAGCGTCCTAATACTGACAGTTCCATCATCACATTCCTTCCTGGTAAGCTCTCGATCTTATTTTAGAAGCCTTCAATCTACAGTGTTTCATTTTGTTTTGCCTTGTTTTGCTTTCATTGTTTTGTTTTAATTGTGTCTTCTCATGAAGTATTGCCAAAAAGATTGCTCTGGAAAGCCAAAGACCTTTTCCATACACAGTGGGTAGTGTGCACACAGATGATGTCTCTTTTTGCTTCACTTCTGATCTCAAGGGATAAACAGTAGCAGCTAAAGGGACATATCTTCACACAGATCCAGCCTGACTGCCGGAGTCTTTCTGATCCATGGTAGCAAAAGCAGGTTTAGAGTAACACAAGAACAGAAGCACAGAAGAATTTGTTAGGCAAATTTCTCATAAATACATTTGACTTGCACTGAAATGAGTAATAGACCTTTCAATGGGTATATAACTCTAGATTCTGCTGTGGTTTTTTGTCCCAGGGACGTTTTCCTAAGGTAGTTCCAGTATCATGTACTTAATATCTCAGAGATGAAACGCAAATAAATTGGGTGTTACTACCTTCAAAGAATATTACCTGATTCCTTCTATTTCTGCAGAAGATAGTTTAATCTTTTAGGTTTTTTAAGTTTACACACACATAATTTTTTTTACAGGCCCTAAATGAACTCTGTCATCAGTATGAAATCCTTGGTATGCCCTTATCACAGAGATGACAAGCTTCATATTTCTGTATGCATGTATCACATTTGTAAAGTGAGTTGTTCAGTCTATATTTATTTAGAGCTGGCCTCAGCTTTTAGAGCTGTCATCTACCCCATGCCTTTGCTCGCTTTTGTGCAACCAGGAAAGAGAATCCAACTTGTTAGGATTAGTGGATCCGGCCCCGGATAAAAAGACTTTCCTCTTTTTCTTTTTGACTATCATCCTACCATTTCTCCATGAAAACAAGTAGCAAAAAAGTCTACTTGGATCATATCTTATTTCCATAAGCTTCTTAGGCCTCTTTGAAATGCAGCAGTTTCACTAAAGTTTTCACATTTCCCTTAAAACAATGAGCAGAATGAATATTATGATTCTTTTTTCTCCTCCTAATGGATAATTTATTTTCTGTAAGGGACAAAAAACACCTTAGAAATGAAGACAGTCATCATCCTGATCCAGTTCTTCATCTTGAGCCTTGATCATTTTTGCATGCATAAGAATTAAAAAATAGTGCAAATTGACCTCATCTCTCTCATATTCTGTGCTGTTCCTTTTGTAAAGGATGTCAGTCATTGTCATGATGATGAGCCCACTGATTCTGACACTGGGAGCCAGACACTCTGCATGCCACTCGTAACTCTTGCTGAAGGCCAAAGACAAGGCCTTTTTCCCAGAGTCTCAAAATATCTAGTTAGTCTAGGCATGTTGATTTGTGAGTGCTACAGCTGAGCATTTTGCAACTCCAAACATTTTTAAGGCGATATGCATTTTCATGTGAAAACAGTAGGAGTTTAAAAGACATGAAAATCACTTGGAATATATAATCACTTGGAATAATATAAGTGAAGGTTGTGACACAGCTGTATAGTGTCACAAAAAGGTCTGAAATTTTAAATAAAAAACTCTAGACAAAATTACCATTAGTATTTTGTGAAAGTTTCTATTACTCTGCTTCCTCGTGCAAGTATTTATTTTTAAAATACTCACTGTGGGGGAGGTCACTGAAAAGGAGTATTTTATTCTAAGATAAAACAAAGGGAGGAGTGCATGTGAAGTGTCTATACCAAACAGAAACTTGTCTTAGAGAAGTCCCGAAATGGTAGATTTCACTTAAGTGATGAGATTCACAGAGTGATATGGGGTTGGAAGAGACTTCTGGAGATCATCTAGTTCAACCCCCCAAGGTAGTGATTACTAGTTCTGCTTTCACTATTGTCATTATTCATTAACTTATATGGTGTCAGGGCGGATGCCTTGGCCAGCAGAAGCAGCGTGTGATTCCATGAGCTAGGAGAAGTGCTGTAATAGAGCAAAGAACACCTGAGTCCTGCATGATATTACCTTCAGAATGATTACAGGTGAAACTGAGAAGCCTTGCACACTGGTACTTATGGACGATACTTTCCACGAAGAAGAAGAAGAACTGCGTCTGGTTCTTGGCACTCCAAGAAGCGATTCTTCCTTTGGTGCCTCTATTGGTGAACAAAATGAGACCCTGATAAAGATTCGAGATGATGCAGACAGTAAGATATTAATTTGTTGTTATTGGCCCTTGGAAGTCCCTTTCTGTGCTCTAAAAGCAATTTTCTTCTAACTACAGAGGCTATTATTAAGTTTGGTGAGACCAAATTTAGTGTGAGTGAACCAAAGGACATAAGGCAAGTGGCAGTTGTAAAAATCCCAGTGCTTCGTCTGGGAGATACTTCCAAGGTTTCTGTCGTGAGAGTTCATACAAAGGATGGATCTGCTACTTCTGGAGAAGACTATCACCCTATATCAGAAGGTAAGATCATTCAGATAATTATCATATCCTACTGTTTGTTTTTATTCGTGACTGTAACATAAGATAATATCTGAAAAATGAAATAACATTACGAATAGAACACTTTGCAACCAGATCGATTAATGATTTTTGCTACTCAAAGACAGTATGGTCATGATCCCATGTGGTATGCAACTGCCAGATTGCTCTTGGAATGCTAGAAATCAGTGAAGATATTTACAAAAGAATTGAAACTCTTTTAAAAACATCCGTAGCTCAAGTAACTCTGGAAGAAATGTGCATGTCCCACCTCAGTAAAATTTGAAAAATGCAATACCATTACTTTGCAGAAGCATCTACTCGTAGGATATGTTTCTTAAGCAATTCATTAAGCTAATGGCTTTTGCTCTATGTCTCTTTCAGTTTAATGTCTGCTTCTGTTTATTTTTCTACTTTCATACCAATTAAGCCTCCTTTCTATATCTCTGCAAGTCACTGGCCACCACTCCTCACTACTAATGCAGAAGGAGAGAAGTTGTGCAACAGAATGAGAAATTTCTTAGCTGATAAACTTCTTTCCATTAATAGCCCACCCACATGGTTTAGTAAATGACTAATAGAGTTTGTAGTGTTATGAATTTATTTTCTTTTAATGTTTATATATATGATAAGACATTATATATATATGATACTAATATCTGGTTTTAGATTATTCCTTCATTGCTGGAGTATTTTCACAGTTTTGGGGTGTTGTCAAAATTTTGGTACACTATTTTGGTGTCCTGTCCAGCAGAAAGATAGGACTTATTTTTGAACATCCAGCAACAATGTTGGGTCTTCTCCAAATTCCACTAGTGATATTTGAAGAGAAAAATTGCTAGCGATAAGAAAATTATCAGCCCAGAGTTTGCTGATTCCAGTCACTTTGCCTCCTGCATTTTAGAGTTTTGCTCTTTCCCCCTGAAAACCACGGGAATTTTTAGTGTCAGCTAATACTTATCTTATACACATTACCTATACACATTGCCTTGCTTACCCTCTCCCTACTGTGCACCAACCATGCATGGGAGCAGAGTTTTCGAGGCAAACATGCTACTGCAGAACGAGATGCTCTGGGCCTCTGCCCAAAAGCTTTTGAGAAAGGTCTATGATCTGCAGGTTTCTCCCCCCTGGTTTCAGGACCTCTGTGGGTTTAGGGAGCCTGTCTGTTCAACCATGGGGAAAAACCCCACATCCTTAACTGGGTTATCTGAAGGACACGTGGCAAACTGGAATTCAGTAAAATTCCTAGCTCTACACAGCATGTCTGTTACCACAAAGAGTACTTTTGTGGCTTAATGACACTAAGGCTGGAAGGATCATCAGAATACTTAATCGGATTCACTGTGGGCTGCAAGATTCTTCAGTTTCCCCCAGTTGCTTCTGTGTTGAGCCAAATAACTTCTTGATCGAGAAGGTATATCCTTCATAAAGGACATTCAGTCTTGGTTTGAAGGCCCTGGGGAGTACGAGTGTTTCTTAGTGTTTTGCTTCACTGATCAGTCCCTATTGCTTCTTATAATGTGTGCTTTATTTCCCATGTATACATCAGTTCTTCTCCACTACTGCTTATTCTGACTGTCCCTTTAGAGTCACAGCTCTTCAGCACCTGACATATTTGTCTGTGATGGTGTTTCAATATACTAATATACTTTTCTGCAAGTGTTTGTTGTACTTCTGGTCCTCAGTTTCTGTAGGTCATTTAGCCGCTGTCCTCAGTTAATTTGATATCCTTTAAAATACTAAATATAGTAGAAATGCGCCTACACTTTCAATATCACTCTCACCCATTCCATACAGAAATATTAGTTTCTTTACTTCCTCCTCCTTTAGTAGTTAACACATCTAAGAATCATAGTGCTCTTGTAACTCTGTCAGCTAAGACTGGACTTATAACAATGACCTCAGAAGCTTTGTCAGAGTTACTTTTCAAAATACAAAACCATTTTGCATAACTCTGGCTTTATGCCTTATTTTTGGTCTATGCCATTGTATTAAAATGCATTTTGTTTGTGTAATCACTGACAATACTTTTTATTTAGAATTATTCAGCCTTTTAGTCACTCACATGTGTTACCAGCATTTATGTAATAATTAGTCCCAGCTCCTTTTCCAAATATTAAGTTCTATTAAACTAAATCCCGGTCTTTGCAAATCTCTTTTGATGATGATAATGCCTCATTTTCAGTGATTTCTGCACGTATCCTCTGCTATTCATTAGTAGTATTTTTAGCATCAATAGGTTAAACTAAATAAGTGAGCATCTGTAATTGGAAAAGCATTTACTGACATCTTTTATGTCTGGACCTAGAATTGCAGCTTGTTATGAACAGCAGATTTATTTGTAAGTGTCTCATTATGTTTTTAGAAATTGAGTTTAAGGAGGGTGAAACACAGCATTTTGTGGAGATTGAAGTTCTCTTTGATGGAGTACGGGAGATGAGAGAAGCCTTCACTGTTCACCTGAAGCCTGATGAGAACATGGTCGCAGAAATACAGGTAATTAACTCATGCAAAAGCCCTCAATAACAAAGTCTGGTAAGCAGACCTTTTTGCTTTCTGGCTCATAGCTTTACTCTTCTTTTAAGCTTTATGTCCTCTATCTTGGACAAAGAGTATCATCCCATGTGACAGTTTGTTGCCAAGGCAATAAGGTTCATGGGGTGTTGTGGTTTAGTCACAGCTAGCAACTAGAACCACACGCTCCCTCACTCACTCCCTGAGTTGGGATGGCTGAGAGAATCAGGAAAGTGAGAAAAAAACTTCATGGGCTGAGATAGACAGTTTAATAGGCAGAGACAAAGCTGCGCACACAAGCAAAGCAACACAAGAAGTTCACCGGCTTCTCGTTGGCAGGCAGGAGTTCAGCCTTCTCCAGGAAAGCAGGGCTCCATCACGCATAATGATTACTTGGGAAGACAAGCACCTTAACTCTGAATGTCGTCCCCCTACCCCCTTCCTTCTTCCCCCAGCTTTACATACTAAACATGAAACCATATGGTATGGAATATCCCTTTGGTCAGTTGGGGTCAGCTGTCCCAGCTGGTCCCCTCCCAACCCCTTGTGCACTCCCAACCTTCTCACTGGCAGGGTGGTGTGTGGTACAGAAAAGGCCTTGACTGCCCCTTTACTACACCAGTAAAAGCACCACTACACTATCAAAAGTTTTTCTCATCCCAAATTTAAAACATAGCATTATACCACCCAGTAATAAGGAAAGTTAACTCTGTCCCAGTTGAAACCGTGGCATGGGGTCATAGGGACAGTGAGAGCTTATGTGGAACTGAAGTCTTCAAGATACCATTCCAGATGCATTCACTTCATTGAATCAGTTCTAAAAACTGATGTCCTCTTGGAAACACTGTCTGGCAATACAATATAACCTCTGTGTTGTGAAAAGAGCAATCAGGTGGAATGTAACTTCTGCTGTCAAATCCATGTTAATATTATTATTATGTGAATTGCAGTAGCCACACATTCTTGTTATTAGGCATTATATCATACATACTTTTAACATTGTTCATATTCTTTTGATTCTACATGAAATGTTCTTCCAAACCTTGGCCCCTTCATCAGTATCATACTATACATAGTCTAACTCCAGGTAGCCAGTCAGCAGAGTTACAGCCTTTACTGTTGACAAACACTCCATCTCCATCAGGTGTTAAAGCATACAGCACACATGAGGGTTCTACCAGAATACTGAAGTGATTCAAGAAAGCTGGGACACAAGATGTTAAAGGGTCTGGTATCATCAGTGTTTTGAAAAGAAAAAAAAATATTTTATTTCTTGTTTTTATAGCGTGCAATATTCTTTCCAGTGAGTCAACCCTTTCTCTGTAGCTCATCCAACTGAGGTTTCAAAACTTACTTTGGGGCAATGTTTCAAAGGGTAGACATATTCAAGGTCCAGGTTGAATCCTTTTGTTTATTCAAATGTTTGGAGATAACTTGTCTGTCCTTTCATTGTCAGACAGCCAAGGCCATTGTTTACATTGAGGAAATGAACAGTATGGCAGATGTCACCTTTCCATCTGTCCCTCAAGTTGCGTCCCTTTTGATATATGATGATACTTCCAGAGCCAAAGACAGAACCAGTCCTGTAGCTGGCTATCCTGTCATCTGTATCACAGTGAGTATCTGTGTAGAAATATAAAACAGAATCAGTAGAAGAATGTTGTTCAAAGGAACAGTTGGATTTTAGGCACTTGGTATCAATCCATATGGTTGTGAATCACACATGAGCTGTCCTAAGAGCTAATCTGTCTGGATAGCAAATCAAATTTCAGGAGGATAAAAAGTATAAAAGCATGTTTCACATTTTCATCACTAAGAACAGTTTAATACTCACACAGAATCTATGATTGCATGACCTTACTATTTCCTACGTTGTCTTGCCTTAAGTTGCAGAGTTAAAATCACTGGAGACAACAGATGAGCCGTAGTTTTCAATGTCACAGACTGAAAAAGGAGTCCTGTTTCTTGAAGTACTACAGGCCTCTTTCATTGTAATTTTGCAACTGAAAGTTTGCAAGAATATTCATATGCATTGAGGAAAGTTTTGGTCCACCTGCATCTTCAGTTTATTTCTCACACTGTTCATTATTGCACAGGAATGGGTCATGTCTTAAATGGTTCTCCTAAATACAGAACCAAAAGAAATCTTGAAATGGAAACTATACTTGCAGAATTAGATCAAAGGATGAAATTCAAGTTAAAGTAGCATGTTAAAGTGCAGTTTGTGCCTTCATTTTCACTCATAAACCATAATTAAAAATGATATTTTTTTAATTAATAAAAAATAAGGTAATTTCTTAAGAGATTTCCTGGGATTGTTAGTTCCATGTTGTTCAGTTTTGTGACTGACTCTTGATAAGTCCATATTCCTTTGCCATGAAGCAAATAAATTTTAAAATACCTGCCCTCTTCTGCAGGCTTGCAATCCTAAATATGAAGACTTTGAAAAGACTGGTTCGATATGTGCGAGTGAGAACATCAATGATACTCTGACCCGATACCGGTGGCTAGTGAGTGCACCCACTGGTCCTGATGGTGTGACTAGCCCCATGAAGGAGGTTGACTTTGATACCTTCTTCACCTCCTCCAAGATGATTACGCTCGACTCCATTTACTTTCACGCCGGTTCTCGTGTCCAGTGTGCAGCTCGTGCTGTGAATTCAGATGGGAATGAAGGTCTTGAGCTTATGAGCCCTATTGTAACTATAAGCACATCAGAAGGTAAGACATCAAAAACCCTCAGACCTCTTTCGGATCCCAAATTCCATTCTAACAAAATCTGCTGACATGATCAGGTGTTCTAACATTAGTGTCTCAGCTTCTCTTCTGTTGTTCATAGAGGTGGTGCAAATGATCTCTTAACACAGAAGAGAATTGTATAAAGAAAACAGTTTTCATCTTTACTAACCCTCCACATCTTTAAATAGTTATCCACATAGCGATCCTATGTGTTCAGGAGAATAGAGTATGACATGCATTGGAATTAATGAAGCCTGGTTTCTGCTGGCTTTTGAATTCAACCTTAGTAACATTGTAGTACAATCTCAGCTCCCATTAGACATTGGGGAATCCACATGGGAGTGCTATTACGAATGCCTAGCCAGAAGAAAAGCTTCATTTGTCATTCAGGCCTCACTGAACACCTGAGGATCATTTTTTCCTTGACTAAGAGCTAAAGCAGCTGATGTCCAATAACAAGGCATAGACAATTTTTTTATTCTTTTTGTGTGGCTGAGATATTCGTAGTAATCATCCTTCTTCTTTCTCTGATTCTCCCTTTGCCTGTCTCTGATTCCGTGATACCTAATCAATACTGAACGGATGCTGTATTCTCTCAGCCAGCAAAGTTACTGTAGTCTACTTTGTCCAGCCAAGTCTTTTGATGAAACTCGTGCTGAATACTGTTAGGAAGCAGAGGTGGAGAACTGATACACACACACGTACAGTCATAGCGTATGCTATTCTGTTGTAGAATTCACAGATATTTTTGCATAGTATGGAGAGTGGGTAATTATCAGCAATCAATGTAGATTGCAAAACAATGTATTTTATTTCCCTCTGCAGCCATTTTGCGTTCTTACTGTCATCTCTGCTGCTTTTGTAGCTACATGAACTCTCTGGGTTTTGTGACATATTACAATAAATAATAAATTATATGATTGCTCATTTACAATAATAATTTGCAATAAATAAAAAATAACTTTCTTGGCCTTCCCAACTAAATATTTTAGTGAAAACATTTTATATTCTACTAAGTTAGGGCTTTAAGAAGCTTAATGAATTGGAAACAGAAACTGGAATTTCTGTTTACCCTGTCCTTTATTCCACATTTTGACTGTAGGCTCAAGTCACCTTTGTTTGCACTATCTGAAATCCTACACCCTAAAGAGGACTCTGTTTAAGGGTATTGTGTACAAAGTGTACTGTACTGCAACCTGGTGAGATGGTTTGGTTGCGTGAAACAGACTGGCTATGCTAGTGTTGTGATGCATCGTTTGGCTTACACTTGACAAATTAACAAGGCTCATTAGCTCAGGCTCAGGACTGATTGTTGTGCACGTATTACTTCTGGTACCTGAGCTAACTTGTGGTGTGGAAGACAATAATGCTGATGATCAGGTACAACATAAAAGTAACTGATGCTGTTTTGAAAGAAGTACAGTCATCAGAGTAACCTGCCCAAATCCTAAATATTTTTAACTGTGAGGATTCTTGACCTCCAGGGTATAGACAAAATTTTCAAAAGTCAGATTGTGCAAAATAATTTAAGTAGCCTCTTTAGCAAATCTTACTTGTATTTAGGAAAAAAAAACCTATCATAGGTCATGCTAGAAGTGTTCAGCTTGGAGCGTTTGAGCCAGATGAGGTCCTCCAGAACCAAGAAGTTCTCCAAGAGAAGAGCCCTGCCTCCCTTTTTATTGTAAACCCTCAGAAATGAGCAAAGATCAAAACAGGAGCAAAGGGAACTGTTTTGATTTTCCACTTCTGCTGGTTTCTTTCTTATAAGGCCTTGCGGTTCTTCGGCCATCACATGACAATGTGCTGTGATTTCTGTGGCCACAATGCAGACACTTCTACATTGAACCAGGCAACTGGAAGTTGCACGTATCTCAGATCATGTGATTAAAAACCTAACCTTCTGATTGTACAAACCAGGACTAATAACAGAACAGGTTGAACTAATCCTGGAATAGGTTGCCAAAAGAAGTTAGAGATTCTCCATCCCTGGAGAAGTTAAAAACTCAGCTGAAAAAGGCCCTGAGCAACCTGATGTAACTTTGAAACTGGCTCTGCTTTGAGCACAATATTTCTAGAGATCCTTTCCAACTCAAATTACTTCACGACATGATTATTCTAAATACATTTTGGCCAGTAATGGAACAGGAGGCTCATAGAGTCCTGTGAAGGCATATATAGGTCCGCACCCCAATTCGGTGCCAAAACCAACTGTGCAGGTATCCTCTGTAAAGCCATGTTAGTATTTAAGGGGCTGGGAGGAACTGAAGTATCTAACTTTGAGGACTTGTATAAGAAAGTGTGGCACTTCACACTTAACTCTGTGAGTATGGTTGACACATGCAACTGCAAGTGTTCAGGTGCAGTATCATCACCTGGTTTTAAAATGTGATCCAGTTAATCAAGTAATGATTTCTGTTTGAGTCCTCTTCTGCATAAATTCCTGCATAAATACATGAACTCCAGTAAATGCTGCCCAAGGCACTTAGCTGTCATTCCAGAAAATTCTCCTTGATTTGGAAATTTAGATAGTGGAAAAATTGCATGTAAAAGCAGTGCAAGGGAAAGTATAGATTATTTACTCTGGGCATAAAGTAAATTTCTTTCTCTTTTTTCCATTAGGTCTTTGTCAACCTCGTATGTCAGGAGTAGTTGGAGCAGAACCATTCTCTGCCAAATTGCGCTATACTGGCCCAGAAGATCCAGATTATGCCAATCTCATCAAGTTGACAGTCACAATGCCACATATTGATGGTACGATAAAATCAGCCGTGCGGTTGAGAGACCTCATACAACAAGCTGTTATCTGAGCTATTTTATTACAATGTTATTTTAAATATCCAAAATCATAATGTGGTCTTAAAATATGGGACCAGTGAAAAATGCAATGAATGTACAAATGCAGCTTGCAACAGGGTGCATAATATACTGTATTGATACATAGTCTTTGATGCAAAGATTGAGTGTTTCCACATTAATTACATAGTTTACATAAATTGGGCTAGACCTACACTTCATAAAACTCCTTTGAAGCCCATAGAGGTATACCAAGGAAGACTTCATTTATTAAAAAAAAAAATATAAAGCCATTTGATTACTATCTACTTCTGACAAAATCCACACAAAATCCTGATTGAAAAATATATTGGAGATTTTGGAATATTTTATTTGATATGTCATAGTATAAAAGCATAGTGACTGTGGATAACATTTTCATACACGCTTAGCATGTCATCTTTTTTTGAATTCTAAATTACATTCATTACATTTGTAAGCACAAAATACAGAAGCACTGCATAACACGGTTAGTGTTTAACAAACTTTGCCTAAATTAAGCAACTCTAACCACTGAAATTTAATCATAGTGATAGAAATTGATGTTTTTTAGGCATGCTGCCTGTTATTTCTACAAGAGAGCTCTCCAACTTTGAGCTGACACTTAGCCCTGATGGAACTAGAGTTGGAAACCATAAATGCTCCAACCTGTTGGACTACACAGAAGTGAAGACCCACCATGGTTTCTTGACTGATGCTACCAAAAATCCAGATGTGATTGGAGAGACCATTCCTTATCAATACAACCCAACAATTAGAGGCCTTAATACCTTACGCTTCTACCGCAATCTGAATCTGGAAGCCTGTCTATGGGAGTTTGTTAGCTATTATGACATGTCTGAGCTCCTTACAGATTGTGGAGGCACCATTGGAACAGATGGGCAGGTACGAAACTGTAACTTCATTTTGCACTGTGTTCTTAAAATGGAAGATTTCCCTTCTGCATCTATGCTAGAAATAAGTGGGTTTGCAATTAATTTATTTGAAAAGTGTTGGGGGTTTCTCGTAACAAAAATAGGCTTCCCCCAAGGTGAGCATATTCCTTAAGGCTGTCAATAGCCATTGAGACTGCATGTAGAATCCTCAGCGTGTTGCAATTAAAGAAATAATTCAGTTTGAATTAAAATTGCTATGACTTTCTCCCAGTACAGTTCTGAAGTATTTTAGGATAAACCAATCACACTTTTACTGTGTAGTGAGCCATCTTAGCCTTTTCTTAGAATGAAAGCCGCCTAAAGGACTGCTGTTAGCAGTCTGACGTACTGGTCTATTAAGCATTAATCATGGTGTATCTTAAAATAGAGTTTAAAAAAACTGTGAAGAGCCTTCCTGCTGATGACAATGGACTGCACTGTCCTACCAGCTGCTTGGCTCTGCTGATCTCTTGCTCGCTGTGTAACAAGACCTGGCAGTGCAGACAGCTTAGTGTGCTCACATTACCCAGCAGAAAATTCCTTGACTGGGAAGCAAAGAGAAGCTGCCAACATGGGATGGCTGAAAAGCAGGGCCATGAACGTGGTTGGGGGTTAAAACAAAGAGGTTGGAGACATCTTCTGGTGTCCTTTGGAAAATTATTCTCTAGAGATCTGTAATAACATGAAAGCAAAAGTGTGCAGCATTTCTGCTGGTGGAATGACAGTGAAGTTAAACTATTGGTCATCCTGTCTCAGAATGGAGTACAAAAGCTGTACCTATAAAGAACAATCCTTCATGACACAGAAAAGACTCTTTGGGGAATAATCCTATAGGCTGGAGGAAATACTGGAAATGCAGTACCTCATTTCAGAGAAGTTCATCTGTAGCACGATAACTAGGTGGTAAAGCTAACTCACTTTCCCAGCTCAGAAACCTGACCTGTTGAGTCTCTGTGGAAGGGATGAGGCCAGTGTGTGAAATGGCTATAGTTGCTTCTTAATTGGTGGTGGTGGTGGGTTGTTTGTTTTGGGTTTTTTTTAATACTTACATGCCTGAAGTCCACTTTACTCTGTACATTTTCACAGGTGATCATACAGTCAATTTACTGGACAGAAAATTGCACCAGGCTCTCTGTAGCCCAGGTTAACTGCCTGATTTTCTGGGCATTTTAACTAGAGATTATATACTCCGTAAAGTGTAAGACCAGAAGAAAATGGAGCTTCTGCCCTTCTTAGATACCTTGATGGATATGTCATCTCAGTGCTCTGTCACTTGTCCTGGGTCCTTGTCTGTTACAGGGACCGGTCCAAGGTCTCTGCCTTGATGTCAGGAGCTCACTGTTAGTGCATCTGCTTGAGGTTGCCCCTCTGCTACGAGCAGATCCTCCTACAGGTACATTCCACTGGAACCATGAACCTGTCAGAGGGCAAGGGGAAGGCATGCAAGTGTGGGCCGTAAACCTTACACATTCCCACAAGATAAAAATGACAGAAGTCTTCACTGTTCACAGAATGATTACATTTCTTCAGATCATCACTTCTTTGATTATCTCTTTCTGCCCTATGCAATTCGCAGCCGTTTATTATTTCCCACACAACGCAATCAGAAGCCCACAGGCACACACAGCTGCCAAGCAGCTGTCCTTCGATCCTGCAACCTATGCAAGCCACTTCTCCCACAGTGAAGATGAAGAAAGAGCTGGTTTAAATCCTTTCCATTTTAAATACTTGTCTGTCCTTTAGAGAAAAGGCTGAATAGCTTGTTTAGACAAATGTGTGCCTAAATAAGACCTATATATTTCTATATGGACATCAAGAGAAGAGAAAATAAGCAGCATCCCTGTCTTCTAGTAAATGAAAAAAACCTGTATGTTCCGTTGTGGTGGATGTGTATAAATGGTAATGTAGCCAAGCAAGAAACCTGTACCTGCTTTAAGCTCCAGAACCCTTATGCACTTTAGGTAAGATCCCTCGTTTAAAAGTAGAGGGGGATGAACATGATCTATGAGAGCCATAAAACTGCAGCTGAAGTCATCCTTTAGTGCCTCGTAGGTTGTGGCTAAAAGGGTACAGTGTGTTAAGTGAAATATCAAGCTGAATTACTTCTAGCAGTGAAGCATTGCCCCACAGCCAGTGTGCGCTTCACTGCCCTCCCTGTTTCCCCCACCTCCATTTAATTCTTCTCCAAGTTTGGTCTTTATCTTCACATGACCCCCTCCAGCTGAGAGGGGAGGCAGTCAGTGCCCTACCTCTGTGGTTGTCACCATTGTTGGTTTTTTCTCCTTCAGTGAACAATTAATAATCCTCTACTGTGAGAGGAGAGCTGGCAGCTATGGTTTTCACCATGTTTTTTAGCACACAAAGGAAGCTTAAGTTCTATTATACAGAACAGAACAGATAAATAATAAAAACACTCTTGCCACATCCTGCTACAACTGAAAATTTAATATCTTGGATTTACCAGATATTTTGGCTAGATCTTTAAGCTCAAAATCCTGTTTTGTGATGCTAGCCCTGCAGTACCTGTATGGTCAAACAAAGGTAGCACTGTTGATTCAGACAGAGAGATTTCACAAACTCCACTGGCAATATCTTGCGTGATGTGGACCTTCACTTTATGGGAGCCTCTCCTAGGGCAGGGGAAGGAGATGAGCTTCGGTCAGCAAGAACTGAGGTGGGAGACCTGCAGCTGGTGTAGCTCTTCTGGCAGTGCTCCTCGTATTTGCTGCAGTCTGCAGCTGTCTTAAGCAGTTCCCATGAACTCATGAACTGTCATAATACATACAGAGAAGGTCTTAGTTTACTTTTTTTTTTTTTCCCCTCCTTTGAGGCCTTTTGCTTGTGACCCATTCTCTTTCTCAATTACTCTGTGCATGAGCAAACCCTGCGTGAGTTAGATGCAGCCCTCCTTTCAGTGTACAGCTTGACGCTTTGTTCCTGGGGTCTGCCCATATTCATCACATCTGAAAAATCAGGCACTTATGAGTCTAAATATGGGTTTAGATGTGTAGCTTAAAGTATTTATATTTTGAAAACAAGGACCTACTCCTCTTTAGATTTAGCTAATTCATTTGGATTATATCTCTGTTCTGTTAAAAGTTAAGGCCAGCTTTGATGATTAGCAGCAACAGTTTTCTTTTGGACAACCTACAGTCATAGCCTAAATTTCAATGTCTGACTTTGGATACGTATAAGTCTTAAAAGGTGGAACTTATGTAGCTGAGAGCTGTCTTCCTGTATTTTAAGGTAATTAATAAAGGTTGGACTTTACTTCATGGAGACATTGTGAGAACCAAGTACTATGGATATTTCACATTCTCAAGATGCAGGTGCTAGAAAAATGGCAGATATTCTTGAAAGGAAATTAAGTGAAACAGTGAAAACCAAGCAAGTGGCTAACCTTTAATAAAGTAGATACTGAAGTGTTGGCCTAGACTTACTTGACAGAGCATGAAGTATCATTTGATCTCATTTCCTACTGTTATAACTGTTTGCTGTAGCCAGACAGCTTGGCATCTGAACACTTCTGTGTGGTACTGGCCAAGTATTTATATGTGGATGTTGCTTTTCCTGGTTCCAGTCCATTGCCAGACTTGGCATGGGGAAGCAAAGAAATTACCATTCAAACAAATTTAATAAAACAAGTAGTTAAACAAGTATTTGACAGAAACAAGATGATGAAGAACATATATTAAAGTGCTTGAAAGTATACAACAATACCTTGGAGCTACTATAATTGAGTACAGCTGAATAATTTGTTTTGTTCTCTAACAAAAACAGTTATTTGTGGCCAAAACTGAAAAAACCTCTTTTCCAGCATGTTCAGTTGACATTTATGCTACACATCTTATGGCACTGAGATGTTCGGAAATCCCACCTGAAAAGAGGTTTTAAAATGACTAATGTATTGCCACAGCTTATATGGGGCAGCTTGCAAAGGTTTTTTATTACACAGAAACAGTATATTTCCAGCTTTACTAGTTCAATTTTTACCAAAATCATACTTTAAGGGCAAAATTCAGCTTTTCTGAAAATCTCATTAGGTGCTTTAAAATGCCAGTAGACAGATATGGCTATTTTCAGATTTTTACGCTCAGGTCAGCCACCACAGTCAAGTTCAAGAAAACCCTGCAACTTGTATTCCCTTGACATGAGAGCTCATTAACAGTCAAACCTTTTTTTTTTTTCCTCCAGCTGCAAACACATGCATTTAGTAAGCGCTGAGAAGAAAAAAACCTCTACTATAAAGTTAATGCACCAGCTGCGTAACAAACTCAGAAGTTAAACATTTCAAGGAGCTGGCATTTCAAGGCTGTATTGCATCCCCCTCTCCACTCAGACTTCTTTAAACAAACCCGCTTTGCATCTCACCTGTTACCTACCTGGCTGCAGGCCCTCCTGGGGCCAAATCGTAGCTTTACCATAGTGTTATTGAGTAAACAGTTAATAGATAACCTTGTTAAGTTTGTTTGACTGAATTTTGTGGACAGAGTGAGTAAATCCAATAGAAAATGAAGCTGGGGGTAATTTGGAGAAGAAAAAATACAGTTTTCCTGAAAATTTTGTTTCATTGAGAGAAGCAATATAAAACATGAACTTGTGTTATTTCTAATTTCTAATTCTGATTTTGTCGGTGCTAGCAGTGTACACAGACACGTTGCCAAGTTCTACCCTCTGGAAATGCCAGATAAATAAAATACTGTACACATGTAGAACAGAGTTCATACCCCAAAACCTTAACTGAAAGTATCTTTTTTTCGATATTCTCACTTGTTACATGACAGATTCTCAAACTATTTATTTATTTATTTAACTTAATGAAGTTTGACAGTTTGCATCAGAAGGGAAAACAAAAGAACACCTATAGAAAATCCCATTAATATTTCCTAAGTCTCTAAATGGGAATAGTCAGTGTCCAAAAATAGGCATTATACTCTGTTATAATTTATCTTGCAAAGAAAACATATGAACCTCTACTTCCTGTATCTCTTTCCAGTATATCATGCTCTTCCTCAAACACATGAATTTTGAGATGCAGTATTGAAATAATATGGGATCTAAATTTTTCCAGATACTAACTGTAACAGCCTGCTCACTGCTTGGAACAATTCTTGTCTTCCATCGTCTCGGGGTCTCCAGACCTGGCATTGACACAGACTATTAGATCCCAATTTCCCCAATTCAGTTTAAATGTGGTTCTAATCTGTATTTCTCTCCTGGTATCACAAAGGTAAAAGTCAGGCCTTTATACATTTATCATTGTATACAATGAATTGTTAGTGAATGTAAGCTGTTCAGTACAACTGCTAAAAACTCCTGTGCATTGGATGTATAGACACAGAAGGCACCTGTTCTGTCCCTCCACAGCAGTTAAGCTGATCCTACACTTACATAGATCTAAGATGCCCCTTTGGTTTCATCAGTGTCACATTGAGATATGAACAGCTGGCTACTTTCAATAGGCTTTGCAGGCAGTGCTGGGAAATAAAGATAACTCAGTGGAAAGAATGTTTCCTTGTGTTCATCTAAACGGCATTATTAAGAGGGCTAGAGAAGACTCCTCCATCTGTGTTACACATTGCATCGATTCTTTTGTTGGGAGGTTTGGCTCACTTAATCAGACACAGTTTTCCTCTCCAGCTAATTTCCTCTTCTTCTTGTTGTCATTTTTATTTTATCACAAAGTTCCTCTCATATAGAGTCCCTTGAGATAATTCTTTCTGCCTACTGAAGAGAAATTTTACTCTTGTGGTATTTTCCATTTCAGCAAGAAAGGAGAGAAAGAATTATTAATTCTGTAACTCTCTGGCTATCAGAGCTGTGGGTTTTCCTCCACACCTGCAAGGCCATGTGTGCATGAAGAAGGGTTTGTGTGTGTATAAACTTCCATTGGCTGGTTTAGCAAGGACTTCTTCCTCTCCCTGCATGCCATGAATCACACTTAAAGGCAGCTATGCTGATGGAAGCACATAGATATTCATAAATATATTAATAAATTCCCATGCTGGGACAAGCAGCCCTACTGCCCAGACATCTCTTAGGGGTTTTTCTAGAAGAGTTTTCCTAGAACCTTCTAAGTTCTAGGGTCTCAGAAATTGAGAAAATTATTTGGTGCTTTGGTTTCAGATTTTCCCACAGAGCAGTGGTAATATATGGCAAAGGCACAGTGTTTCACCCCCAGAATGGATCCTACTGCTAGATATCCATCAGTACAAGTGAGTTGAGCTCAGTGACACTATGGGCCCCATTGAAGGAACACATGGAAATGCTAAAATGTGGTTTAAAACCCCCATTAATGGATTACTTTGTGTGAAGTGTAATGAAGAGTCAATGATATCTTGTACTTGAAAATCAAGGCAAGCTTTGAAAGAAGTTTTTTGGTTTTTTCTTTAATTGGGCGTAAGGTACTGAACCCCTGAAGATGGAGTTTTGTGGATCTCTCAGTACAGACCACTGCCTTAACTCTCTATATAATGTGGCTCCAACGTTAGTAACCTTAATCTAAAGACTAATAGGATTTCATGGCCTCACTGTTCTTATTGAATCCACCACACTGAGGGCTAGAAATTCTTCTGATTTCTAGGCCGTATTTGTCATGGCCATCTTATACCCGTTTGTTCCCATGTCAGCACCATCCTTCATCATCAGTGGCCCTTCTCAGCTGCTCATCTCCTGACATGTATAGACAGCATTCTTGTTCCCTCTCAGCCTTTGTTTTATTAGGCTAAACAACCTGGCTATTTTAGTCACTTCTCATCAGATAGTTTTGCCATTCCTGTGATTATGGTGAATCCTTTTTGTACAGCCTAAAATGCAAATTAGGCTTTTTCAAGCATGGATGATCAAAGCTATTCCAGATAAGCTCTCACTAGTGCTCTGTATAATGGCATGCATGCTTCTAATTTCCACCCCATTCCTCAGTTTATCTTAGGATCATATCACATGGAGAGGGTAGGAAGGTCATAGCTATGATGTGATCAACTCGCATACCAAAATCTTTTTTCCTCTCTATCGTTTCTAAGAAATGTCTTTCATTACTAGTTTCTGTTACCTTACACTTTATGCTATAAATTTAATCTCTCTTCTATTATTCTAGTCCTCAAGGTCATTAAATTCTCCCTGTGCAATATTCCAGTCCTGCTCTACATTATCATTAAGCATTGTATATGCTTTTTTTCAAGAGGATAAAGGACATACATACAACATAAAAGTGTAGAGTCCTGCACCTGGGGAAAGAATGACAGACAACAATATAGGTTAGGGGTGGACCTGCTNCCTGCACCTGGGGAGAAGAATGACAGACAACAATATAGGTTAGGGGTGGACCTGCTGGAATGCACTTCTGAGGAGAAGGATCTGGGGGCCCTGGTAGATAGTAAACTATACATGAGCCAGCAATGTGCCCTTGTCACCAAGACGGCCAATGGAATCCTGGGCTGTGTAAGGAAGAGTGTGGCCACTAGGTCAAGGGAGGTCATTCTCCCCCTCTACTCTGCACTGGTGAGGCCACAACTGGAATACTGCATCTGCTTCTGGGCTCCCCAGTTCAAGAGAGAGGGAACTATTGAATAGTGTCCAGCATAAGGCAACTAAGATGATTAAAGGGTTGGAGCATCTCCCTCATGAGGAAAGACTGAGCTGGGACTCTTTAGCCTGGAGAAGAGAAGGCTGAAGGGAGACCTTGTTAATGCTTACAAGTATCTGAACGGTGGGTTGAAGGAGGATGGAGCTCGGCTTTTTTCAGTGGTTCCCAGTGACAGGATGAGCAGCAACAGGCACAAGCTGGAACATAGGAAGTTCCATTCAAATATGAGAAAAAACTTTACAGTGAGGGTAACAGAGCACTGGAACAGACTGCCCAGGGAGGGTGTGGAGTCCCATTTTTTGGAGACCTTCAAGACCCGCCTGGATGCAATCCTGAGGAATGTGCTCTGGGCAATCCTGCTTTAGCAGGGGAGTTGGACTAGAGGATCTCTAGAGCTCCCCTCCAACTCTGACAATTCCGTGGTTCTGCGATTAAATCACCTTTCATGTACTTTTGTCTCTTCCTCACAAGCAAATGGAATTTCAGATATTTGACCTCAGTGTCTAATTCTTATTGTACAACATGCAGATGTAGAACAAAAACACACACAGAAAAGCCAATAGTTTGTCTGAGATGACTTTTCAATAGTAACACATTTGTTCTGCTACCAAATGTATTCAGTTCTTGATACTGTTCCAGGAAATGATAAGTGTTCAAAGGCAAATCATGATTCACTGTAGAGTTGCATCACAGATATATATACAGTTTTTCAGTAGAAGTGAAATTCTGTGTTGTTATTTAGAACAATTTAGCAAATCTACGTCTGAAATAACTGCTCAGATATCCATGCAGGTATCCCAAAAATAAACTTGCAAAGTAAATAGAACTAAAGAATAATATTTTTGTCTAACTTTAGTTTGTCATCCAGTACATATAGAGAAGAAAACCCTTGGTTTTGTTCCAAATAGAAGGTCTTGATTGTATTTGCATAAAACCAACAAAGAAGCATGAATAAAAAAAGGCCTATAACCGTAGCATCTCATATTATCTACTGGGCTGCCTTACTTTGTGATATTGTGAGTGTGTCCAGACTGTCTGCTTTCTGAATGTCAGTACATTTTATGGAAAGATGCAAACGATGTAAGTGGAAAGGGTTTTGGTAGCATGGTGTGTAGATCCAGGAGCGTCCTGCGTGAAAGTGGGTTGTGGCAACTATGAACATTTGCCATAATGAACTCCTTAATTAATTCAGAGTAGTTAGTGCAGGCAGTAAATTTGTGGGTTTATAGTATTACTAAAATTTTTGTCTGGCATTTGGAAATGTAAAGCAGCTGTAAGGTAATGGACATTCAACCCCCTCAGACGCCACTGGGTGAACCCAGAAACTGTTTTTTACACAACCTGTAAAGTTCTTTGAATGTTGGGGGTTTTTAATAGTGCAAAGCACTCTTTAAAAGCTCGTAAGGTAATCCCTCCAGGGAAAAAATCATATGTACAAATTTACCTATGCAGTTTCTGTTGGAAGTAAATGGGTGTTCAACACCATTTGTGCCTTTGAAAAGTCTCCCACTGGGAGATGATGTCAATGGCTTTCCTTCTGTGTCTTTCTAAGAAAATCCAGAGCAGTCCTAAAGGATCTGGATTGCACATTTCTAATCAGAGAGATGTGAATGAAAAAGTATTTGCAACAAACCATGAGTTCAAAATCTTTTCAGAAAGGTTTAGATCCGCGCATCATGTACGATCTACCTATAAGAGGTGACAGTTTACCGACACTGGTCTGCTTGCCTTTTTTCATCATATGTAGAGAATATGTAATTCCATTACTGATAATAATTAAATACAGTGCCACTCTTTTGTACAATATATGCATAAAGGGTCTACTTTTAAATCTGTACCAACTTGCATACTATTTTTAGTTCTTCCAGACTGTGATAAGGGTATGATTTGCATGACTGCATGCAGTATGTTAGCTACTATCCATGAACAAAGGAATAGTTCCAGAGATGGATTGAGTGCGGTCCAAGGACTCAGTCTTACACTGACGTCTGAGCAAATTCAGGGTCTTCCAGAAAGGCTTCTCACAGGATAGTAACATAAAAATGTAAGCAAAAGAGTTGGTAAACACGTAAAGATAGAGCAAATGCAAAAATGATATTTGAAAAATTTCTGTGGCCTTCATTTGTAGCCATGTTGGTTTTGCACTTAAAAAACCTAAAGAAAAGTGAGGCTATTTCTCTTTAGTGAGGGTTTATGTTTTATCAGAACGCATATTCGGTTTCAAATACAAAAATGCAACTTGAAGGTATGTAAGCTCGAGTTAAATGCATTGATATCTGGAGTCTTGCACTTCATCTGTAATTTTCAAAATGAGATAATATGATTCAGTCACAGTATTTATTTCAAGTTCTGTCTTCTCTTTCTCTTGTGTTAGAGTTACCTGCACAGTGCTGCCTTTCATGACCACTAACCTGAATACATCGTTTTCTTTTTTGTAGGTTCTCAACCTTGTGCAGTCCTATGTCACGCTGAGAGTCCCCTTGTACGTCTCTTATGTTTTCCACTCTCCGGTGGGTGTAGGAGGCTGGCAGCATTTCGACCTACAGTCAGAGCTCCGCCTGACTTTTGTGTATGACACTGCCATCCTGTGGAAGGACGGGATCGGTAGCCCACCTGAAGCAGAACTCCAAGGTGGGTGTCTGATTTCCCTGCCTTCATGAAGACTTCGTGTTCTATCACTAAAAGTATAATTTGAACACAGTAGGATGACTTTTCAATCATTAAAAACAAAAAAATATAATAATATATTATCAGTTGCAAACAAGGTGTCATTTCCTAGCATTCACAGTTCTCTCCTGGGATGTTTATGAAATCCATGTCAAGATGCCATCAACTTTATTTTCTTTATTTATCTTTGCTGAAAAGAAAGATAGCTGTTCGGTTACATTTGAAGTACACGTGGGAAAAATAACATGCTTATTTCTGCTCAGAACCTTAAGGTTCACTATGTTTTCTTATTCTGTTACCACACAAGATATTTGCAGTTCGATGAAAAAAAAAAAAAAAAGAGAAAAAAAGAAACCTTTCAGCAATTTTTTTTTTTTTTCCTGGCCATGAATGTACAGTTTCAGAGATTTTTCACGTTTTTGAAAACATTACTTGTGAAACATTCAAAAGATACAGAAATATGTGGTTGTTCAGCCTGGAGAAGAGGAGGCTCCAGGGAGACCTAACAGCAGCCTTCCAGTACCTGAAGGGGGCCTACAGGAAGGCTGGGGAGGGTCTGTTTACAAAGGCCTGCAGTGACAGGACGAGGGGCAATGGCTTCAAACTGCAGAAGAGCAGATTTAGTTTGGATATTAGGATTAGGTTCTTTACTATGAGGGTGGTGGACCACTGGAACAGGTTGCCCAGGGAGGTGGTTGAAGCCCCTTTCCTGGAGATATTCAAGGTGAGGCTGGACGAGGCCCTGGGCAACCTGGTCTAGTTGGGGGTGTCCCTGCTGACTGTGGGAAGGTCAGACTAGATGACCCTAGAGGTCCCTTCCAGCCTGGACCATTCTATGATTCTATGATTCCATATAATGGGTATAATAGACTATCCTATGTGTTAGAGTAGTAAACTGTAAAACATTCTTTAAATATGATGAATGCTGCCAATAGATGTTTATGGCTATAATTAATCAACAAAATTCTATCATTACAGAATTTATCTTTTGCAAAAAGTTAAATTGTTTTTTTAAAAGTGACATACAGATGTCTGTAAAAGATTAAAATGTATAATTACACCTATATGCTGCTCTGTGCTATTTATGCAAACTGACTTGGTATTTCCCAGCGTTAAGCTGTGATATGTTCCATATCTGTCTCAACCTAGAAGTAGAATACAGGCACCTGCTACAATTGCGTATGTGCACTTCCACAACTGCAGAACTTCAGTGAACATAAGACCATTTTTTGTTTCTACAAACTCTGTATATGAACTGCAGAAGTCACTGCTGTGCAATTTCTGTCCTCGTGTTAAGAGCAGGAAATGAGGGGTGGCAGGGGGAATCTGCAGTGCATGAAGAATGAAGCACATGTCATGCCGTGCCTAAAGAATAAGCCACAGGCCAATAATCATGTGATGTACTTGTCACTGAATAACAACCAGATTTAATCCTCAGTCTCAGCAGCTATGTGGTGCCATCTATGGCACCGTTTCCCTTTCACTGATGCTTTAATGTTCTATTTCTCTGTTTTAAGAAGCTGACAGCCAGGTCTTTGGAGATGCTGAATATTAGCAGCTCCCTTTCAAAACAGCCAGCACAAAACATACGATAAACACAGTGAGGTAGTGGAGGGTAGACCCCAAACCTATCCCAATCTGATTTGGGTAGTATTTTTCCACTTCACAGCCGTGCACAATGAGCAGCTGTTTGCCTGGGCAGGGAGGGATTAAATAGTTTCTAGTTTATTTCCATACCTCTGGGTACATATAATTGTTCTACATAAATTCTACATAAAACTGTAAAGCAGTCAAGGTCTTCTTTGGGGTGTGGGGGCAACAAAACAAAAAAAACATTTGTGTTGCTTTGAATGACTGACCGGAGCAGAGAGCCATCTTGTTGCTCCCCCCACACCTGGGATTGAATGACTGCTCAACACGTGGCAGATCAGGAGTTTCTGGGCAAATTTAGATCTTTGGTGAGGGATCTGAAGCACAAGTTTTATGAGAAGAGGCTGAGGAAGCTGGGTGTGTTCAGCCTGGAGAAGAGGAGGCTGAGGGGAGACATTCTCACTCTCTACAACTGCCTGAAAGGAGGGTCTAGCCAGGGGGGGTTGGTCTCTTCTCCCAAATCACAGGCGATGGGACAAGAGCAAATGGCCTCAAGTTGTGCCAGGGGAGGTTCAGATTGGATATCAGGAAAAATGTTTACACAGAAAAGGTTCTTAAGCCTTGGAATGGGCTGCCCAGGGAAGGGGTTGAGGCACCATCCCTGTAGGTATTCAAAGGACAGCTTGACATAGTGCTCAGAGACATGGTTTAGTGATGGTTTTTATCAGTTTAAGTTGGTGGTTGGACTCGATGATCTTAAAGGTCCCTTTGAACCTGGATAGTTCTATGATTCTAAAGCCATAATTCATGCATATGTATACAATGTGATTGGTACTGGTGATTTTGTACAGGCGGTATACATCCACACAAGTGAATTAGGTTTCCGATGTGTTCATGGAGGAACATTCCTGTTTCCATCTGGCCCCTTGCAGGCAGAGTGGTGGCACATCAATGCTTTCTATAAGGGAGCACTGAAGGAAATCAACTGTGAAGCTTTGCAAAACTCTAAGTAAAGAAGGGACTTGGCTGCAAGCTATAGCAATAAACCACTTCTGGCATATACACAAGACCTGGTAACCTGAAGTCGGGAAATATTAGGCCTTTATTTTGGGCCAGATTTACCCCAGAAATCGACAGCAATGAGAGCAGAATGAGTCAAGCACCCACAAGCAGGTTGCCATGGCAGCCACAACCAACTAAATCCTGGGAGGTGCTGCCTTGGGAAGATGGATAGGGATGGACTGATAAAATTTCATTGGTAGGAGTCAGCTTGGGTACCTGGTGAAAAGTGTTCTTCCTTCTACAGAATTGTCTGGCAGCTGACTATGCTGTTGCCTGAACACAAGCACGGGTTGTGCCATGGACTTTCCTCAGTCTGCCAGAGTGGCTGTGTGGGCCCGTGATAACTTGCAAAACTTGCAGAGAAGTTCTCTATGTCCTTTGGAAAGCTGAAGCATTGTGAAAACTCTAGGTACCACTGTGTAAATTCTTGTTTGAGAAGAATATTGAGTCACACCAAGAGGTAGCAGTAGGCCCTCTCCCAAACAACTGATGTAACAAGGGGAAATGAGAGTGGGACTGGTGTTCCAGGGGAGTGTGATTTATTTGTTATCTACAAGTGGAATAAACCTTGTGAATTGGCCTCTGCTGGCAGGTTCCCTGTACCCAACCAGCATGCGTATTAGTGAAGAGGGGCGCCTGGTTGTCAACTTCAAGACTGAAGCCCGGTTTCATGGGGTCTTTGTGATGTCCCATCCTGGTAAGCTTAATCTACACTTTAGTAGTACGATAAAAACAAAGACCTCCCTCCAAAACTTTATACTATTAATTTTACTTATTTCTGCTACTTGATATCTGCTTTTTTGTGTGTGTGTACTATGCTCTTCAGATAAGGATTTTTGATCTACTTGGGATTTCTTACTTGTTATTGATGACTGTATTCATAATGTCAAACTTTATGAAATATAAATGAATCTGATGGAAAGCAGATAGTTCCATGTGATCAAGAGCCTGATTTATGAAAGATGAAGATCTAGGCCATTCTATCCACTAGAGATCTGTAAAGTTACGTTTTTAATCCAAAAACTATGATCAGCCATTTATTTATGTTGCCCTAGAAACTTAACTAGCACTAAAGTTTCTTTTCTACTTGAAGCCTTTCTAGGTTATTTAGACCAGTTTCAGAGAGTAAGAAAAGGCCTTGTATGAGCATTGTATCGCTCTGTTAATAAAACATTCTCACTGCCATTCAATTAGTCATTGCTAAGGACCTGACCCTGCAATTTAATCTGTTTAAACCCCACTGCCTTTGTTCAGAATAATCACAGGTGTAAGAGTCTGACTACAGACATAAATCTGAGCCTGAATGCCGGACATGGAAAAGATTATCTAACTAAATTACATCTGCTGAACAATAATGAGAAGGGGAAAAAATAATTTAAGAAATCTCTTAGTTTAACTCGGTTTTATTAACCTATAAAGCTCCTTCGCAGTGGTTCTACTTTTTCTCAGCTGTCCCCTAGCATGTTAAGTTTTGCATATGAGGCAGAGCTGAAAGAGTTACACTCCTTAGAGACGTTATTTTGTGTTCCCTGGGCTGACATTCCAAGTTTAGAACAGGAGGGATTACAGATCTTTGCCATTCCACTCTCACTGTTTTGCCTGTCTGTTAAATTTAATCTTCATACAATTCTGGTTGTGTAGCCCAAAAGCAACTGTTTAATAGACACTTGAACAAGAATCAAGGGGCCCCAGCTGTGTTGACTGTAATTGGTTTTGTAATAAAACCCAGTGCCCTGTAAAAGTATTAACATCAACCGTGGCATCATGGTTTATGAATTACTAGGAACGTTTCTCAGGCTCTGAGAGTTTGCAGTGAAATACTAAAGGTGACATATCTGTCTCTTGGCATGTTTCTAGCTTCATCTCTAACTTCCATGGTTATGTCCGCTGATCATCTGGGCCTGACGTTTAGCCTCAGCCTTATCCGAAGTGAGCCAACGTACAACCAGCCAGTACAGCAATGGAGCTTTGTTTCAGACTTTGCGGTAACCTCAACGTCACTGTGTCTTCTCTTGCCCCAGCCTGGTGGTTAGGATGTAGATGGAACAACTTTCTCTCTCTCTCTCTCTCTCTCTTCAGGTTCGAGACTATTCTGGTATGTACACTGTGAAGCTGATAGCTTGTACCACTGCTCCACATCAGGAGTACAGCCTACCAGTGATCTGCAGTCCTAGAGAGCCCATCACATTTGATCTGGACATCCGATTCCAGCAGGTACCACCCTAGTGAGACCTTCAGCATGTTTCCTTTTTAGTTTGATTCCCGTATTGCCTTTGTCAGTCTTGTAATAATAGCACTAGAAACTGAAGTTACTTGCTTATCAACAAACCAGTTCCTAACTTGGTGGGGCAACACATTGTCCTCTCCTGCTATTTAACCAGTTTTACCCAACAGAGGGTATAAATGTTTGTTCTCCTCAACATATGGCCAATCTTTGATAGCCAGTAGAAGGCTGATTCACATTGGTTTTGGTGACATATACTGTGATACATTTAAACCCTGAGAATCCTTTACTTGTGCATTGGCTTTGGTACAATATAGTTTTATCAGAAAAATAGGAAAATATAAAGCTATTATCAGAAGGTTTTAATCTGACACAAAGACCAGAGATAGGTCTCTGGTATGAAAAGTGGGACTTCTAGAGGAAGATTCATTCAGTCCTAAGACAGGACTTCCTTCACTGACTATAGAGAAAGTGTAGATAGCCACTACCGATAAAATGCTTTAAGACTCTTGAGAATGAGTGAGACAAATCCCATCCACAGCAATATGGATCGTATAGAAATGTGGGAACAGGCAAACAGCATGACTTTCACAAAGCCCAGCTGTAAAGCTCTGTTGCTGGGAACAAAATATGGAGAAATGGATTCTGCTGTAGAAAGTACTCCTTGAAAAATATCTGGTGGTCATGGTGTGTTGTTAACAGAACATAAACTGCCAGTTTACAGTGTGATCAAAAGAGCTAGTGTGACCTTGGGATGTGTAAGGAGGAATTTTTATCATTTCTGTTAATAATACTGGAGCAGTGTGGCTGTGGTTTCATCCTCATTAATAGTGTAGATGTATGCTATTAAATCATCTTACAGTATAAATCCAATCCGGATCAGTCGGGTATGCACAATTATTGAATTAGCCAGAGTAGACAAGGGAATGTATGAAGTCTTTATGCTTTCATTTGGTCTTATGCCAGCTATGGGAGAACAGATGATTCCTGATATGGCATTAAGTCCTGGCCAAGCAAAGAGGTGATACATGAACTGACATGAAACCTGCCTTCTCAGGGTTAACCCAGCAAAACACTTTTTAAAAGTTTGAATGGAGGGAGGCAGGGGGAGTTTACACAAATTCAGCACTTTGGCTTTTATCTGGCATTTCTAATCTTCTAGGAGCTCTAAAGCAATTCGCAGCAATGCTGAACCACAGCTTGTGCCTGGTCCTCATATGAACAAGATGATGTTGATAGTGTGAAGAAAATGCAAAAGACCTGCAAAAATCAGTGCAAAATGGGCAAAGTAGCCCAGGGAGAGACCTAACTCTTACCTGGAAGAAGTGTGTGACTAAGAACTAAGAGCTGCCTTGGGAAAAAAAAAAAAAAAAAAAAAAAAAAGGATACTATAGGGTTATAGGGTCCATTGTATCAGACAAAACTTTTGTAATACAGTACATGGAAATTTCAGAAAAATCAGAAAGTCTGTAGCCAGTTAGTCCCTCATCCCCAGCAATTTTCAAACCAAGAACACCTCTTTTTCTTGAGATATTCATAGTAAAAGTCATTCAGGATATTCTGTGGACCATGGTATTATTCCCTTTGATCATAGATTGAAAGTCTCTGTGGACATAATGCAGGTCCCAAAAAAGCAGCAGTTAGCAGCAGTACAGTTTCACAAATTCACTAGGCAGTATCTAGCAGTTTACCTCTAAGATTGCTAGGCATTCTGCAAAATGGAATGATCACTAGCATCCATGTTTTAAATAGAAGAAAGAGAAGACGGAGAGGTGAGCATAAAAGGCCTAACTGTGACGCTGGTCCTTAAACTAGGAAACACCGGATACCTTGTACAGTTCCACTGCATCCAGTTCTGGGGTTTCTGGTACAAGAAAGACTTGGACCTGTTAGAGCAGGTCCAGAAGAGGGTCACAAAGATGATCTGCAGGCTGGAGCATCTACCCTATGAAGACAGGCTGAGAAAGCAGGGGTTGTTCAGCCTGGAGAAGGGAAGGCTCCGGGGACACCTTATTGCATCCTTTTAATAAAGAAAGTGGACTTATAAGGTGGACTTCCTTATAAGGAAGACAAAGAGAGACTTTTTACCAAGGACTGTAGTGAGAGTTCGAGGGCCAACTGGAAGAGAGTAGATTTAGATTGAACGTAAGGAAGAAATTATTCAGGATGAGGGTGGTGAGGCAGTGGAATGGGTTGTGTGGAGAAGGTGTGGCTGCCTCATCCCTGGAAGGGCTCAAGGCCAGGTTGGATGGGGCTTTGAGCAACCTGGTCTAGTGGAATATGTCTGTGTATGTGGCAGGGGATTGGGCTAGATGATCTTTAAAGGTCGTTTCCATTCCAAACCCTCTATGACTAGATGAAGTTGGTGAATGCAAGTATTACAACAGACTTTGCCTGTAAAGTATAATGATGAAATGATGGGACAATAGTTGTTTCTCCAATTCTTAGTCCAGTGCCCCAGATGCCACACTAAATTATCTGCCTGGGATTTTTACTATGAAGCTTTTCATTTTCTTGGAAACTTTTTTTTTTTTTTCTGATTTCCTTCACAATTGTTTTTATTGTTCACGAATGAGGGGCCATTTTAAGAATCAAACATCAAGAAGACAATATATTTGTTATCTCCACCTCTGGAGATTTTGCTTCAACATTTCCTTCTTTAACATGTATCTGCCCATCTCCTTTTTCCTCTCTATGTGGCCCCTGAAAAGGGAAGCAGGTAGGCTGGAACAGTAGTGAGTATTGTATTACCATTATCTCTCTCTGGGATTTCCTGTACATGAACAGCACTCAGCCTCCAAGCTCTGTTTATCTCAGTCCTTTCAGAGACTCCTTTCTTTAAATGTGCATGACTGTTTCCTGATAGAAGCACTCCCATAATCAGGTTACTTGCTGCCCTGGGGATGGACCCGGCCTCAAGAGCTCTCTGCTTCTTGAGATACCAAGTGCCTCATGAGCTCTGGCCCCATTGAGGTGAGGATGTCTACCAAGAGTGATCTGTATTGTCCCCAAATCACCCATATGCAGAGTTGATGGGCATGGTAAATAGTCAGAGTAAATTGACAGCTCTCTTCTCACCCAGCAGATCCTCACAGATAATTTTTCTAAGAACACTTGTTTAAATTGCCTCAAATGCATGTGAAAACAATTACATTTAAACTACCAGCATAGATTACAGCTATGGGTTGGCCACTGGTAGCACTGAGACTTACAGGTAAAACTAAAATAAAACCAGTAACTTAAAACAGGATGCCTGAAAGAGGTATTCACAGCTATATGCAGGGTATTTACCCAGGCCATTGCTCTGACCGTTGTTGTACACTGTGGGGCTGAAGCCCAGTGCCTTTAGCTGAACTCACCCTTCTTGTTTCCTATTTCGCACCTTGAGTCTTGTGTCCAGTTCTGGGCACCTCAGCACAAGAGAGATATCGAGGTGCTGGAGCGAGTACAGAGGAGGGCAACAAAGCTGGTGAGAGGCCTGGAGAATGAGGCTTATGAGGATCGATTGAGGGAGTTGGGGTTGTTTAGTCTGAGGAAGAGGAGACTGAGGGGAGACCTCATCACTCTCTACAACTGCTTGAAAGGGCACTGTAGAGATATTGGTGCTGGTCTCTTCTCACAGGCAATGAGCGACAGGACAAGAGGGAATGGCTGCAAGCTGCAGCAGGGTAGGGTTAGGCTAGACATTAGGAAAAAATTTTTCACAGAGAGAGTGGTCAGTCAGTGGAATCAGCTGCCCAGGGAGGTGGTGGAGTCACCCTCCCTGACTGTGTTTAAGAGCAGATTGGATGTGGTGTTGAGGGATCTAGTGTAGGGGAGAACTTTGCAGAGTAGGGCTGATGGTTGGACTTGATGATCCCAGGGGTCTCTTCCAACCTAAATGATTCTATGATTCTATGATTCTATGATTCTATGATTCTATGATTCTATTCAGTGGGCATTTACTCTGCCCAGGAAGAGCTTGGTGAGGCCATGCTTGATTCTCTTTCAGAACCACAGCTGGAAACCAGTTGTGTCAGGTATTTGAAGCTGTGGCGCTGCAGTCCAATAGCCCGTATCCCAGGCATTTAGAAAGAAGAATTCCAAAGAGAATGGAAATTATATTTTTAATTACTGTTTCTGTGAAAAAGCTATGGGAGTAAGGTTCCTATTTCTAAAGGGTAGCAGTGGGTTTATAAAAATATTTCAGCTAGATGTTCTTCCTGCCAACTCCTGCTCCTTTGATAGTTTGGGGGCTCTATTGTGAAAAGGGTATTTGAGGAATAAATGTGTCAGCTGTGTAACTTGCAGCAGTAGTTGTTTCTGTTGATATTCTTATATCTCATTCCATCAGCCCCTTGTCCATGAGCCAGCAAGACTGTTTTCTTTCCTGCTTTCCCCCTTTCCTTTCCACATGCGTACACATATATATACATAAATATACATATACACACTAGTATTTTTTTTTATTTGCTTAATGGCCTCTTGGTTTTTTACTTTTTTTTTTTTTTTTTTGAATGTTTTC
>VZTM01032908.1:41881-72114 GCA_013400555.1 Jacana jacana
TTTTTTTTTTTTTTTTTTGAATGTGTGCACGTTCCAGATTGTTTCCTCAGGTACAGTGCATCTTTTTGTACTTTGTACTCTTCCCAATTTTTCTGTTCATTATGTTTTTTACCTTTTGTTATGCCGTGTCCCTGTATAGTTTGCTTTCCAACATAGGTGATATGGCCCAATGAGAACCTGTTGCTGATAATATTGGTTTATTTTATTCTTGTAATGTAATCAAGGAAGATAACTGTGTCAAATATATAAAGATAAATATTAGCAGAGAAAGATGCTCAAGTTGTTTGATCCAATATCCTGCAACACATCAGAAGAACTGATACTTGCAAATAAATCCACAGCAATATGTGTACTTTCAGATAATTGGCAGAGGATCAGAAGCAGAGATAGGACTTGGGTGTAAGAAAGAAAATGGGATAGAGAAAACAAACTGTAGTGAGTCAGAGGGAGAGAGGTTACTGAAGGAAATATTTCCCTCCTGTTACACCCACACGTAAGTTGCCTTGGGGCACCTCCTTGGCTGGGATTTGGAAAAATGTGGTGGGAAGAAACTGACCTAGAATGCTGTCAAACATCACAGAGGCAGATAACCCACAGGTTGCATGAATGTAAAATATATATAACAATATATCTACTACACATAAATTTTTTTAGTTAAACTGTATTATCACATGTGGATGTGCAGAACTAATACATAATGTACCTTGGGAGAAGATCATGCTGTGCTTTTGGAGTCATTCAAGAGTACTTGTTGAAGAGCCTTATGCTGTTGTATTTTAGGTCAGTGACCCGGTGGCTGCGGAGTTCAGCTTGAACACCCAGATGTTCCTCCTCTCCAAAAAGACACTGTGGCTATCTGACGGTTCAATGGGCTTTGGGCAAGAAAGTGATGTTGCTTTCTCAGAAGGTATAATTGTGCACAGATTGTGCACGCTTAACATATGTTCCTCACTACCAGGATCCTATTTCAGTCAAAACAAGAGACAGTGGTAAGGTTTGGACTTGCTGCTTGTGTTCTTTTGCACTTGCCTTTCCTACCTGGCAGTTTACATCAGAGCTGTTGTCCAGTCTCCACTGAAGCTATTAAGTCTAAGGGTTACAGTACTGGCACCATTTCTCATAAACTGATCACTTTATAAACATTGGCTAATATTAAGAGCATTCCTAGTTGATAAGTGGGTATTACACAGCTTTTTGTTGCAGGTGAGTGTACTGGGTCTGACTGGAATGGAGTTAACTTTCTTAATAGTACCGAGTATGGTGCTGTGCTTTGCATCTGTGGCTAAAACCGTGTTGATAACATGCCAATGTTTTGGCTATTGCTGAGCAGTGCTTGCACAGCATCAAAGCTTTCCCCCTTCTCCCTGCCATCCACTGAGTAGGCTGGGGGCAGGAGGCTTAATTCAATTGATACATCTTGCCAGTGGATGTCAGCAGTCACTTCATTCCTCTGCTTTCCTCCTGTGCCTCTTTGGCCTGTTTATTAGAGTACCAGTACCTTGGATACATGACTGCCTGTTGTGATGTGTTCGTACAGTCTCTTGACCAGCAGGAACCNCGTCTCCGGGTAACAAGTGTTCTTCAAGTAGACTTTGAATATATCTGTAGGCAGGTTGAGAATCTTCAGCTTGGAACTTTGACGTGACCAGAAACTGGGGTCACATCACACTGTACAGAGCTTCTTGACTATTAACTCAGCCCAGTACTGTGCTAAATGTTCCAGTGCAATAGGATGTGAACTGTGTGTACTGTTTACAGGTGATATCATATATGGTCGGGTGATGGTGGATCCAGTGCAGAATTTGGGTGATTCCTTTTACTGTAGCATCGAGAAGGTTTTCCTGTGCACAGGAGCTGATGGATATGTACCCAAATATAATCCATCCAACACTGAATATGGGTGCCTGGCTGATTCTCCATCCCTTCTGTACAGATTTAAGATAGTGGTAAGTGTTATAATTCTGGGATGACGGACATATATATATTTATTTTTTTTTTTCTCTAACTTCTTTTTTATCCAAAACAGATTTTTCTTTAAAGCACTCTCGGCAGTGCCAGATTTTTGACTTGAGCTCCAGGCTAGCATGAATTGATGAAGGCAGTATCTTACCTCTATCCCTCCTGGATTTATTCTTAATCTTTCTGGAAACTTTCATCCTTTAGAGTTTGACTTAAGTTAGAATCCTAAGATAGGCTTTTTCTCTGCATTGTCGATACCCATTAACCACAAAGAGAGTCTTAGGAGACAAGTAAGATA
The DNA here is from genome assembly GCA_013400555.1 of Jacana jacana. NCBI lineage: Eukaryota > Metazoa > Chordata > Aves > Charadriiformes > Jacanidae > Jacana > Jacana jacana. The sequence continues at coordinate 44,139 of VZTM01032908.1, forward strand.
AGGATTGGAATTGTTTTCATCTTTATCCATTCAAAAATTTAGTGTATAATGTAAAGTTAGTTATTCAGTTACTTGACTCTGTAGTCATTTGTGTATTTTTTTTTTCATTTTAGAAATGTAGCTGTGGTTGTTGTCTAGTGTTTCCCCCTCACATTTCAAGAAAAAAAATCTTCAGCAAGAGATTGCATAGAAGTTAGTACAAGTCAGATGTGACCACAATTGCTTCTAATGTCTTTTCTCTTGCTATTACACTGGATTGCATAAAATATCATGTGTAAATTACACAACTAATGCGTTGCCTATAAACATTAGAATGTTTTTTCCTAAAAGAAATTAATCTGTGTTTTACAAAGTTTTTTTGTTTTCTTTTTTTTTCCCTCTGTGACCATGTAGGACAAAGCTCAGCCAGAGACCCAAGCCACAAGCTTTGGAAATGTGCTTTTTAATGCAAAACTTGCAATAGATGATCCTGAAGCAATTCCGTTAGTTAAACAGCCAGGCTCTGATGGATTTAAAGTAGACTCAACTCCTCTATTTCAGGTATGATTTCTGTAGCTTATTAACAAGAATACTGAACCGAGAAACAAACACTTGCAAAAGAAGTGTTGTTGACAGTAAATCATATTGAAGCCAATAGAGGGATTTATTCCGATTGCAGTGGCAAACAGGATTATATTTTTTTTTTCTATAAAATATAAATATATATAATTACAAATTCCTAGGTATAAAATAAAGAGCACTTATTAAAATATTCTTGTGGCGTTACTATGCTTTTCTCTTGCCTCATTCCACAGTCTAACCAGAAATTATACTAATTATTTAAGCATTTCTTTTAAGAAGTTCTTGTTACACAGTCTTGGTTTATTGTTTCTTATCTCAAGAATATTTTTGTCAAAGACAAAAAATAAAGAAATTATAAGCATTCATCGTGAACTTCATAAAAATCGAATTAATACTCAGCATTTTCTGTGCAATTCTCTCTACACAAATTTGCACATTGTGAAACACCTAAGCCCTGGAAAGCCTAGAAATTGTCATCTAAAGGGTGCATGAATTTCTTAATTCAATATAATCCTTCATCTGAGTGTATTCATCCCTTTGATCTATGTAACTCAGCCAAGAGTTGTTTTTTCACTATTTGTCTCTTTAGTATTTGCAAAACTCAAGTCTAGAAATTAGAGATTTTTAATCCTACTCCTGGCCACGTTGGTATTAAAGGTCCCATTATAAGCAATGGAATATTTATGAGAACAGACTACTTTTCTCTCCCCATGAAAATGAAATCTCATTTTTGAGATGAAGAATCCATTTCTACTAATGCAGTAATTTTTGTCCCCATTCTGTCAAAAGAGTGAAAATATGAAGCAACAGTATGTCCTGAGAAAGACTTAGAAAAACAAGAGTAAAACGGAAAATGTGTTAGTTCTCACAGTAACAAAACCTGGATGCAGCCACCATCAGCCAGTAGTTTTTTGAGAAATTATTCAGGCAATCCTACCAGACCTTCTGGAGTCCATTTTTATTATGTATCCAGAAAAGACATTTTCAAGAGAAAATCAGAGAACATATCATCTAATGCAAACTGCCTGGAATCTTGGATCACACAATGGATAAGGTTGTCATCAGTCTCTGGAGATTGTCTGTTCCAACCCCCTGGTCAAAGTGGGGTCACATAGAGCAGATTTTCCCAGGACTCTGACAAGCTGGATTTTTAATATCTCCAGTGATGGAGACTCCACGGCCTCCCTGTTCCAATGTTCAATCATCCTCACAGTAAAAACCTGTTTTCTAACATTAAGATGGAAATAAAGTCACAGCCAGGGCTTTGTCAGCCGGCAGGTTGGGCTTGGAAGATCCTCTACTTCGGCCTGTCTGCAGCTGAGATTCTTTGTATGGTCGTTGGTACTAATAGTATCAATAAAATGCCACTGTTATGCTTCTTCATCTGCACTTGATAGCTTGGCTGGCCATGGAGAGGAGCAGAGACTGCCCCCTCTTAAAATTTTGGCAAAAAACATGACTACTCTGTGGCACATTGGCACGTAGTGGGGGTTAGCTGTGCATCATTTTGAAAATACTTGTCCAGGCAATCAGTTCAGAACAGTGATTTATTTCCTCTATGTATGGTGCTGCCCAGATTGTGTATGCGTGTGTTTAAATACACAAAATTGTGTCTTTCTAGGTGTCTTTGGGTAGGGAGTGGTACGTCCACACAATCTACACTGTACGTTCAAAAGAGAACGCTAACCGTGGAATCGGCAAAAGAAGCGTGGAGCACCAGTACCATTCGCTCTTTAGTGGTGGGAGCCCAGGAGCATCCACCCAGAAACGCCAGAAGAGGGGAGTTGAGCAGGCCCCAGAACTGGCAAAAGACATTGGAGTAGAAAACAACCGAGGAACGAACATACAGCACATAGCACTGGATCGCACCAGCAAGAAACAGGCTCCTCAGAGGGAGGTTGCAGTCAACGGCGTTCTCCCCAGGGAACTGAGTACCCAAAGCACAGGGGTCAGCGTAGTCACAATCATTGGTGGAGCTGCTGCCATTTTCCTTGCCATCTGCTTAATTGCAATCATCGTATTGCTGCTAAAACGGAAACAAAATTGCGAGAAGAAGGAAGCAACGAAGGAGTCGGGCAGCAATGAGCCAATGATGCTGCCATATAATTACACCAGCGACAGCTCGGAGGTTTGATTCCAAGACCTCAGGATTCAAGCCAGAGTCTTCAGAGTGCCTCAAAAAAAGCCCCACTTGAACTGCACTTTGTTCACAGCAGATCACGGTGACTCGTCAGATATAAAAAGTTCATATGCTTCTAGGTGTACTTCAAATTTTTTATCCCAAACTCTTGCTGCCGTTATCAACAACAGAAGAGTCCAAACCAAACCTCCCACTTTGCACGACAGGTAATCCTCATGTCCACACATCATGCACTAATCTTAAGCAGCAATTCAAGGAACTGCATTGTAAGGGAGGGGCTTTCATTTCGTTTTTGTATTTTCTGACATTTAAAAGTGTAGAAGAATTTATCCAAAGGTGCTACATATCCTGTCTGCAATAAGAGAGGAAATCTGTTTCTTTGGAAACACAGAATACTTGAGAGGAGGAATCCTTACGCTCTTCGGTTAAATTTTGTACTGTTTCTCACAAAGAACTCTATGTCTACAGTTAGTCCGAAGGGTGATGAAATGCCTCAGGCATGAATTCTCCCTCCTATAAGCTTTTGACTTCACTTAGCTATACCAGTGATATATTTTATTTTATTTTTTACTTATGTGTAACTGAATTTTTCAAAAGACAGCTAGATTAGACAGCGTACCATTGTAATCCGTTGCATGTCACAGGATGCAATACATACTTTTTATTCAGCTATTTAACCTGAGAATTTTTTTCCTTATTTATGATTTTATAAAGCCAAAGAATACAACTTATCCAGAAAGAATCTTGTTTTTCACAGAAACAGGACGCTTATGTCCTCGTAAGTTTATAATGGATCATGGAGGTGTTGTAAGGTAAATTATATTTGTTAGTGCATATCCACTACTGGGAAATGCAAACATTAGTATTTCAGTACCTATAGAAGATGATAGAGTTAGATTCAAAATGCAGAGGACAAGGTTCTGCCTGAACTGAGCCCAGGAATCATGATACTGAATCCAACATGTGACTGTGAGTTGCCATATTAAATGGTGACAAAGCAAAGAAAAAATTAGCATTTGATTGAATCAAGAAGCGTTTATTACCCTGTAATCATAGCACATCTTGACAAATGTGCTGGGTCCATTGTTGGGCACTTTTTAACAAGTGGCTGCTTTTGCAAGAGTAATTCTAATTTTCCGTCAGTGTTCCCGATCCAGGTAACACGAGAGCATGGGGGTTCCATGGAATTTGGATCAGCAGTGTCCCATGTCAGTTCTTTTCTAGACAGGACCTGTTCTTTCCCAAAGACATCCTGCCAAATGCTTGGCCATGAGAAATACGTGACCTTCAGGGCAGACTGTCCCATTTGTTGCCCTAGCGTTTCGTACAAATAAGACATTTCAAGTCAATGGAGTTCAACTATACAAACTACATAAAATCTGAATCAGGCTGTTGAGTATGTTGCTAAAATCCCTGTTCCCTTTCACTGTCTTGTGGTGGTGGGTGCGGGCAGCCCCCAGGCTATCTTCAGCTGCAATACACTTGGCATTTGGTGTTTTGGGGACTGAGTTAGCGGAAGAGGAATCTATCTTGAAAGCAGCCTGGCTGCAAGCACACAACGCTGCCTCTGGACTGAAAAAATCTACCCAAAAGGCTTCTTTGCCTGGCAGTGGTGCTTTGTCAACAGGGATAGACCTGACCTAGTAGTTCTGCCCAAGCATCCTCTGAGCCATAAAGACTCGGAAACGTTAAGGTCTGCCAGCCCAGGAATATCTCTGCTATGATTCATGGTACTCTGTGAATATGCCCAAAAAGGGACTCACACTGATATTTCTCACTCTGGATTTATTTTGTTATGACTTCACTGATTTAATAAGATCATATCAGGTTTTTCACCAAATGAATCAGGTGAGAACCTGATCTACCTTTTCTGGGAATTCTGAGGGCCATGATTCAGGCTGCTTAATTGAAGGATGTTTGCAGCAACCTAAGGGTCAAACTCCATTACTAAAATCATGCAGACCTCTTTTATTTGAATTAATCTGAGTTCTAGCCTGAAACAATTATCCACAAGAGGTGCCCAGTGCATTAGACCTTTTCCCTAGTCACCTGACATTAATTTACTCTCTTAATGAAGTTCCTGGTTTTGTGATCCATGTATTATATGTGCAAGATTGATCAAAGACTTAACCCACTGATACTTTTTGTATTTAAGTTCACAACTATGTTGCAAATGTAACCTAAGATCAAACTTGCCTTTCTGGCTATATGTGAAATCACTATGAGAATGAGAAATGCAGAATTTGTCTCCAAGAACCTGCATGTTTGGATAATAGCAGTTAATGATTCTACGGTAAAATGGGACACATGTAAATAATAGAACATTTTAATATTTATAAAATGCCTGTTTTGTATAAGCAGAGAAGATCTTTTAAAATATATATATATATAAAATACAGAAATTGGGTGTTTATCAATAGAGCTATTTTTCTGCTTTTGAATTTTAACAGACTGAAATATCATTAAAATTGCAGGCAAAATATCTTCTTTTTTAATTACTATTTCTTTTTATAAAATTACATCAAAACCAATGTGTTCTACAAGCCAAATATTTACCCCAGTAAACAACTTGATCACTTCTCTGAATAGTGTCTGATCAAAACCCAATGTTTAGGTCGATGGAGATTATCAGACTAATGTTTTTCTAATAATATAAAAAATAATAGTGCAAACTGGTGATAACAAAGAAAAACACAAAGGAAACACTGCAAAACTGGATACAAGTAAGACTTAGAATTCAAAGTCCTCTGCCTGGGAAAAAAAATCCCAATGTTTTCATTATGGCCTGCCAGATTTGTCCCATTCTTAAGAAATTGGATTTCTTACAATTCAGTGAACTATAAATCCATCTGGAACAGCCTGCCTTTTTTTTAATTTTATTTTATTATGGCTTCAAGGTTTTAGATTTCAGCAAGACTTTTTGGAGGCTTATTAACATTTTCCCTTCTACTTAACAAGTGGCCTTGTTTATACTAACCTGAATGAGTGCCTCATTCCCAGTTATGTGCACAAATATGTTAATATTTATCTATCCCTGCAATCAACTGAGTATATTTTATATATATATTTAATCTATTTCCAGATTATGTATTCAATCCTCTTTTCACTGGAGATGCTTATTCTTCTATCAGTAATAACATTTGTTAAACCTTTTATACAGTAATTACTGTGTTTAAATTTGTTATCAAGCTGTCAAAAATCTTTCTTTGCATATTTATTTGGAACAATTTTCTGCTTATGTCTATGACTGTGATATTTGGCATTTGTATCAGAAAAAAAAAATAAAACTACTTCTGGTTTGGTTACTGAACTAAAATTTGTGTATAAATATCACATTGTGGAGAGGGGTCAGTAAAAACTAATTTGTCCCATTGATGGAAGATCATAAAGTCACTCCTGCATTTGCAATAAATCTCACTGCTTCATTCCCAAAGTGATCGTTTTCTGGTCATGAAGTGGTCAGCTCAGGGTGTTTTTTTCAATCACTGTGTTGCTCTTATGGCTCAGAGAGGGATTTTTCTTGCGATTCCAGAACATGAAAAATCTCTAGATATCTGCAAGTCCTTCTTAGGTTGCCCTGTTCCTGCGTGCTGGCAGGGTTTATTGTGCTATGCTTGTTGCCAAGCAAAGGTGAGCCTGCAGCCAGTGCTTCTCTTGCTCCTGCAGTGCTGATGTCTCTTGTGCCGGCTCATTAGATTTATTTCCCAGTGGCAAATTTATTGGGTTATATATATATATACATACATGTATGTGCTGTAGACACTTAGAGTGAATCTGTTATATATACACTATGATGACAAAAGAAAAAGAGATTCTGAACCTTTCCCCTCCCACTCCACCCTGTGTAAACTGGCCAGCACTGGCCTTTGATTTCTGTGTGAACTTAAATATCCATCCACTTCCTTCACTGTCAGAAAGTCAACGCCTCATGGCTAGTTACACAGGTAACGCACAGTATGTGTACCAAGTGCTACAAGGAAAGATAAGCCCGTGGGCAGGGATTCCTGCATTGCTATGTCTGTTACCTTCTGCTGCCTAACCTCAGACTGAGCTGAGCCATCCAGCATTGTATCTATAAGCCCTGTGGTGTGATTAGTTAGGCACTGGAATAGGTTGCCCAGGGAGGTGGTGGAGTCACCATCCCTGACTGTGTTTAAGAGCAGATAAGATGTGGTATTGAGGGATATGGTGTAGGGGAGAACTTGTAGAGTAGGGCTGATGGTTGGACTTGATGATCCCAAGGGTCTCTTCCAACCTGAATGATTCTGCTCTCCTCCCCCTTGCATTCTCTTCCCCTNCCTGGCACGCGTCCTGATCTGAACAGAATGAGGTAAAGCATCTGGAGAGAGAAAAGTGGGCACAGAGGTAACAGATACTGCTGATTATTTTGTTTTATTTACCTTATAAACATGCTCCGTTTATTCTGTGTTGTTTGTAACAAAAGGTTAAAAGAATATGTCTTGGGCTATCAAATGTCTCTTTCACTGATGGGTTTTGTTTTGTATTGTTTTGTTTTGTTTTTCTTGTGTTTCTAATGGCACCAAGATGATCCTGGCATGAAAGAAACATAAATACCAAATTCTTTAAGTAGTAGTATGTTATGGGGATGTGGCCAGACTTCCCTTATATTTCTTTGCAAGATAAGGGAATGTTTCTGTTCAATCCAGCCAGCTATGCTGTGCCCACAGGGACTGGTCCCCAGTGCTCTCACATCTGTGAGACAGAGGCCAGAGTAGGATCTGGATAACCATTCAGAACCACAGAAGTCTCTGTCTTTGGGGACGAAGTGATCTTGATCTGTCAAGAGGTTGGTTTCATAGGAGGTGCCTTCCTGTGCACTCTCACGGTTGTCACATAACAGTGCCACAGACCACCTCATCAATGGTGTGCCTTATAGAGCCTCCTGGAGACAGGAGTCCTGGCCTCCCATTGTCAGGATCTTGAAACACCCCCTCCCAGTAGGAGGAAGGGAAAGATTTGTATCCATTCTCAAAGAGCATCAGCTGGAGAGAGATTTGTCATGGCTTCATAGGCATCAGCAGCTGCCTATGCATCACACACACGGCAACTCTCATGTTCCCAGGCCTTTGCGGAGATGCCACAGGATGTCCTCAATAGCCCATGAAACCTTAATGAACCAAAGTGTGCAGCCCAGGCACAGGCACTCTTGGGGCTCCTCTGCACCCCCAGAGACAATATTTCAGTTTGAAATGTCAAACACAAACTCGCTGTGTCACATGGGGGATGCACTTATTTCTACCATGTATTCCAAGACTTCAGAGGCAAAAGTCTCAGCAGATCACTTAAACTCCACTCAGATCCTAATTTAGGTGGACTTTAGTAACAAGGTCAAAAAAGCCCAACCTTTTATGGACTATATCAGAAGTACAAAAGAAGAGGAGGCTGAGAGGAGCCCTTATCACTCTCTACAACTGCTTGAAATGTCATTGTAGAGAGGTTGGTGCTGGTTTCTTCTCACGAGCAATTAGCAATAGAACAAGAGGGAATGGCTGCAAGCTGCAGCAGGGTAGGGTTAGGCTGCACATTAGGAAAAAATTATTCACAGGAAGAGTGGTCAGTCAGTGGAATGGGCTGCCCAGGGAGGTGGTGGAGTCTCCATCTCTGACTGTGTTTAAGAGTAGATTGGATGTGGTGTTTGTAGAGTAGGGCTGATGGTTGGACCCGATTATCCCAAGGGTCTTTTCCAACCTATATGATTCTATGATTCTCTGATTCTCATTGCTGGTTAAAGGTCTACATACTGTGTGTGGTTATGGGAAAATCTTGGTTCGTGGGCTGTGATTCTCAGTACAGCAGGCTGTGCGTTGACACCTAAATCTGTCTACAGGAATAGTGTGTGGCTGCAACTCTTTGCTAATTTAAGTGTTTTTAACCAAACTGCCATCTCAAAAAAAAGATGAGTTTCAGAGGCAGAACTCACTTCTGGCTTTGATGTAGCCAGGCTAAATGTGAGCAATTCAATAACTTCTTTCTTTTGCTGACAGGTTTTTTCTGAGCTAGCTGTATAATTGGACAGTTTGTCCAGGAAATTCGGATTCTGTTATCAGATATTAGCCTTCAACAGTTGCTGCACCCATTTATTACTATTTCCTCAGCTGTGGTGATTTTCCTACCATGCAACACCGTGTTCAGAACAGGACCACCAATAACAGCTTCTGTCTGAGCAATTTTGGCTTGGTGCAGTGTAGCTTGGATTTTCCTTTCCAATTTGGCTCTCAGAATGAAGGTGCCAGGTAGATATTTCTCCCCCAGGAAATTTCAGTTTCCTCAGGAACTGGATTTGACATCCGTAACATCATTATGAATGGTAAGCGTGATGCCAACAATTCAAAATAAAAATTATTACAGCATTTAGGCATTGCCTGTAATTGCCATCTGGACCTGTCAGCTGTGGAAATAGATATTACCCCAGTTTGCTCATGAAATGGGTGAGAAGTTGTTTTATTCCCCAAGAAAATTATTGGTTTCAAAGCATGACTGCAACAAATGCACGTGTGCACGCACACACAGAGCATATGCTTTTTTATTATATAACTTTTATACAGATTTTACATAATGCATATTTAAAACTTTACGTATGGTTATTTATAATATGTGCATTTTATGTAGTATGTGATAGCTATTGATACATGGAAATGGTACATATTTTAGTGTGTGTGCTTGTGCGTTCATATTTTTGCATTATATAGTGAAATTTTTTATGTATAGGTTATTGCTCTGATAAGATGCCACAGATGAATGTTACAAGCTGGGAAGCAGAATTAAAGGTGTGTTTGCCTAGAAGGAAACACAGCAGCCAGACCCACAGCCAAAACCTGAGAATGCACCTCCCAGCACTTGGAGTCAGGAAGATCGATGCAAAACACCCTGCTGGAGCCCCCAATAAGCAAACTGGTGGCATTCAGATATGCTTCCAGATGGTGACTTTGGTTGGTTGTCGCAGCTCCTGGGACCAGTTGCTCCAATCTCTACTTCCAGCTTGAGCTTTTAAGTTCTGGTCTCCTGCAGGATGCTGGGGAGCTGCTGACTCATTCCTGCAAAATGCCCTTTGTTTGGAGAGCAGCAGGTAAATGCTTTGAGAAAAAGAGAAGTTAAATGACAGAAGTTCTCCAAAAGTCTGTGTATCAATGCTTTTTCTATTTATTTTATTGTTAAGATACTGCAGCAGCAGGAATTCCCCCTCCTGAGCCCCCGCAGCCTGGGGGCTGAAAAACAATAACCATGGCATCAGCTTTCTCCTTGAACCCCTCTCCTGGACTTCTGGTCTCTCAGCTCCCTGTCTATGACTGCTGTGAGCTGGTTTTGGTCACTCATTTGCAGAGTAGCCTGGAAATGTCTCCAAGCAGAGGCCAGGCAGCAGGCTCAGCCCATGGGCATGTGCCTCCAAGGGCCAGTGACAGGGGATGCTGCCAGACTCTGGGCCATGTGAGTCCTCTCTGCCTGGTCCCCAGCCATTTTAAGAGAGTCTTGGTGAAGGCATGAATTTAAAAGCTAACTAGATGCCCAGGGAATGAGGGAACTTGGCTGCTAAACAAAGAAGGGCCATCTGCTGTCAGATGCAGCCTAAAATTTCTCAAAGGTTCAACAAAGGTGCCACTTTATCCCCATGTGAGTGCCTGTGGGCTTTAAATCCTCAGTGGTTCCTGGCAACCTTGGCCAAGACAGGAGGGTTCACTTTGATCTAGCTCAGAAACCAGCCCTCGCCATCCTTCCAGAGCCCTCAAATATAACTTTCAGTCTCGTTAAACCATCCGTGGCAATTACTCACAAAACAAAGTGAAACAGAGAGCTCAAGATTCTAGGAGCACCCTGCTGGTAAGTCACCGACATGGGTTACAAATAAGTCCTTTTCATGATGCGGTTGCAGAGTGTGAGGTGAAACTGTTGCTTAAAATAGACTGGGACATGGGAAAAAGGAGATAAATGTGTGCTTTAAAGAAAAGTAGACAGGCCAAGAGGGTGCCTGCATGTTAAAGAGGCACTTGTTTGCAGTAACAATCTCAGAAAACCAGGTGTAATATTCAGAAAGCTCTTAATTTAATGACCTGAGAACAAACAGGTTGTTTGCTATCCATTATAATCTTTAATTTATTTATTTCGGGGGTTTGCTTCATAGTTTTCTGGAAAATGTGAATTATTTTTTGTTTTCTACCTGGTGCCATCTCTCACATACCTGCGCTCTAAAGGGGAACTGTCAGGACTGTGTTTTTCTTTCCAGTGCAGATCTTGATAAACTGTTCACACTATGATAATTTTATCTTTTCATAACCAAAAAAAAAAAAAAAAAAGCAAAACAAAACAAAAACCAGGAAAGGATACTCACCTGCATTTTACAATCTTCAGCAAATGGTAAAGTCCTGAAAACGAAATGCATCGCAACTGGCCAGGTTTTTTTTCAGTCTAGTAAAATCAGCCCTGATGGCGTCAGTGAATTACATTACACAAATGAGGAGAATATATAATCTTCAGTGTTAATACAATCATTAATACAAGAAGTATATAAAATTAAATATATCTGGGCTTAACAGCCACCTTCTTCCTTCTGTGTCCTTTCAGTTTATGAGCTTCTTCTTTTCCCTTTAATATAGCTCCTCCCTGCATTTCCTTGACTGCATGAAAATGTTGAAAACATGCCACCTTCTGTTCTTTTCAGCTATTGCACAGTCCTAAGAAAACTAACTTCTGGAAACCTCAGTATAAAGAGTGCACATCTGTGCACAGATACTTGTAGGCACACACACATGCAGTTAAACCCATGTTTTAACATCTACACATGTCTGTTAAACTCCTTTGAACTGTCAAAATCTCTTTATTCACAGGTTTTTCTTTAGTTACACAATTTGCACTCAATCTGTTACAATAAATGTCCACACTAAAAAGTTTCCAAGGAAACCAGAAATTAGGCCAACTCCAACCACTGTCACTGGAAAGCAAAGGGGGAGGGGGAAGGTGAACCACAGGGGCCATTTCTTACACCACTGCCTCTCCACAAGCTTATCCCCATATCTTAGCCCTCTGTTATCCCAAATAAAGCACAAAAATATGGGTATGAGCAGATTCCTCTGCATATATTTTCCTACCCATATTTCCTCTTGCCCTTGAAGGAGTTACTGTAAGCACAGATGAACTCAGGCTTTGGCAAAGTCTCTCTGGCTCTCCAAACTCGAGAGGTACGAGAAATGTAATATTTATTTTCTTTTCTCTGACCACTAACAAGTACAATGCTTCTTTTAAAGAAGCTCAGGCTGTGTTTAGGGGTCTCAGCTGCTTTTCACTGAGGACTTTGCAGTGGAAGTCTATGCAGTACTACTACTCTTCTTCCCTACTATCTGACATCTGCTGTGTCAGATAGTAGGGAAGAAGAGTAGTAGATATGAGTGAGAGCAGGGGGGTGTACGTAGCCACAGAATGTTTGTGGGTTGCCGTTGCAGGCAGGTAAGGTCATGGTTAGGGTACATCTCTTGGGGCTGCAGGAAAGGATTGTCTTATTCTCTATCTGTATTTGCATGAGGAGTGTTTTTCCAAGTTTGTAGCTGCATTCTTCGGTACCTTATACACATTATCTTGCTTTTATATGGGCTTGAAAAGCTCTGTGTAGGGGAACCTGCCTGACTGACTCCTTAGGAGAGGGCACTTTCGGATATAAGAGTTGCAGATAGGGCTATTTATTCCTTAAAAGCACTGTAAATACAATTAAGCCAGCCTTTATTTCTACTAGAACCTCTGTGGTAGAAGGGCTATCTGCAGACCATAAAGAAGAATAAGTAATAAGAATAAAATAAATATCTTTAGAAGGTGTATTTTTTCTCTGTTTTGTTTTTTATTTTTTTAACTTCAGAAATATGTGTTATGACAGAGGAGACAAAGACCCTCTCTGCCTGTTCCCATGTGCCAGAAAGCTGTTATCATTCCTAAGTAGCTGGCCTTATATCACAATACCTCAAGGCACTTTAATTCCTGTTAGAAGTGATGCTAGCCCTCTGCCTACCATGAAATATGGGGAACTTAAAAATGATTTAATGCAATCTTTCCCCCTCCCTTCCAGTCAGAAGTGGAATTTAGCTGAGGCAGAGAAGAGGGGCCCCACTTTAAGGCATCTGTTTTCCCAGATAAGCTCGACTTGCAGGGAGTGGGAAAAGCAAAGTGAGTTGCAGTAAATCAGAAAGTCCATAAGGCATGAGTGGGGTCAGGCTTCTGACTGCAATAATCACTTCAGAAAGGACACAAATGAGATAAGCCTTGTTCTTGGCAATAAACTGTGGTGGTCAGCACAAAACATTTCATCTTGCCTTCCAGGGCTAATGCCATGAGGCTGATGTATCTGGGTCAAGCAAGGTGCTCATGAGTAGTTCTGAACACTTCTGCCAACTGAGAATGCACTGACTTTATAAAAACTCACCCTTAAAATATGGCTTGAACACCACACTTTTTGCTAGGCAGTAGGTTAAAAAGCTGGATAGAAAAATGGTCGTGTAGCCAGACCAGGTGGTTTTGGAGACAGTTGAGTAAAGGCTGTGATGACAAGAGGTGAGAGGCTCTCAGTATCCCAAAGCAGATCCCACCAGAGATGTCTCACAAGATAACACACAGTTGATTCTGAACTGCTAGTGAGTCACATGGGATATGTTCTTTCATGCATGCAAGTGTTTAAATACTCCTTAGAACAGACTGGGACAGGTTCCTCCACTGGGATAAGCCAAATGGCTTTCCAAAACCCACTGACTGTATTGCCTGTTGTGGGGCTCAGACACACAGCTCACATATGAGCAGCCTGCGCTGTGGAGAGCCACCTTTTTGCATGTCAATCCAGAGCTGACTCCCCGTGTGACGAAAAGGGAAAAGGACTCACTGAGAGGTACAAATTAACAACTTACTTGGACTTCACTCACAGGTCCAATATGCCACTATTGCAGGTTCTATGGGTACAATGGCAAATACACTATTGCAATTTAAAAATAATTCACAAAATACACTATTACAACCTACAAGTCATCCCGAAAAGTGACAACACAAACCACAGGCACGCTAAATATTAATATAGTACACCAATCATGATTTTAGTAGCATGCCATATACCATACATACGTTTCTTAATCACTTACCCTCTCTCTCAGGTAAAGTCATTCAATCCCTGGGAAGTTCCCCTGTACAGTGTCCTGGACAAGGGGGGTACGAATCTCCTACAGACCAGCTGTATCATTGGAAGATTCCCCCTTTTCCTCCCCAAACCTTGTGGTTTATATTTCCTGAATCGATGGGGGTGCAGGATTATGCCTGAGTGGATTACACTACCTGGCATATTTAGCTCTGGTGATGTGACGGCTCCTAAATTTCTGTTGCTAGCTTTGTGATGTCTAGCACTCAAAGTGGCGGGAACAGTGGTGGGATGGCACTCAGGGCATCTTGTTTGTTAAGGCTCCATTTGATTTCGTTTCTTATTGTGATGCAATCTTGAGGCAACCCTGGACCGAGCCATTTTGGAAGGCCCTCCCAGATTATCTCTGCATAGACAAGTAAGGTGGAGATGAAGCTGAATCAAATGTTAACTCCCTGCGTCTCAGCTATTGTGCCCTGAAACCATCTGGGTGCTCCCACACACCCTGTTACTCCTAGTACCTGCTGTGGGAAGTAGAAGCAGGTTTCAGAAAGCAGGCCTGGAAAATTCATGGCTCTTCATGAAAACTTTAGTCCATAGTGGAGAGCACAGCGTCCCACTGGATGGCACCAAGACCCTGTACATACCTCACTGCCTGCACACTTCCCTTCAATGTCGCTGACTCTGTCCCATCACTAGGCTAAGTGGGGCTTTACAAACAGACACAGGGAGGCCCTGGAAGCANAGGGCATCTTGTTTGTTAAGGCTCCATTTGATTTCGTTTCTTATTGTGATGCAATCTTGAGGCAACCCTGGACCGAGCCATTTTGGAAGGCCCTCCCAGATTATCTCTGCATAGACAAGTAAGGTGGAGATGAAGCTGAATCAAATGTTAACTCCCTGCGTCTCAGCTATTGTGCCCTGAAACCATCTGGGTGCTCCCACACACCCTGTTACTCCTAGTACCTGCTGTGGGAAGTAGAAGCAGGTTTCAGAAAGCAGGCCTGGAAAATTCATGGCTCTTCATGAAAACTTTAGTCCATAGTGGAGAGCACAGCGTCCCACTGGATGGCACCAAGACCCTGTACATACCTCACTGCCTGCACACTTCCCTTCAATGTCGCTGACTCTGTCCCATCACTAGGCTAAGTGGGGCTTTACAAACAGACACAGGGAGGCCCTGGAAGCAAAAAGATAGCAGATACTGCAGATGTGAAAGCTGTGACCAAAGATGCAGAATGCTGTCACAGATAATATTCGCAAAGGGGGATGTGATCTGTTATGCCCATGCAGCAGCATGTTCCTGAGATGGGAATATCCTGCATATAGTACTTTAGGTCATGCCAACACTGAGCACCACTGGACCAGATATATTAGAGCTGCAATATGAGCTGGACTCAAAGGCAGCCAAGGGGTATGTTAAAATTGACATTGCCAACACATGTTTTATTTCAATGCCTTTGGCAGCAGAGTACAGGCCACAGTTTGCTTTCATGTGAAGGGGTGTCTAGTACACCTGGAATCAACTGCCCCAGGGAATGAAGCACAGTCCAACCTTTTGGCATGGATGAATCCAAACTGCCCTGGAGCACAGTGATGCCCCTGAACATCTACAACACATTGACAGCATAGTCATATGGGGCAACATGGCAGAAGAAGTGTATCAGAAGGGAAAAAGGAATTCAGAATCTTCTGAAAACTGGTTTTGCCATAAAGAATAGCAAGGTCAAAGAACCTGCGAAGGAGATTCAGTTCTCAGGAATAAATGGAAGGATGGACATCTACACCTCCCTAACAAGGTAGGAACTATGTCTCCACAAGCTAACAAAAAAGAAATACAAGCTTTCCTACACCTTGTGGGATTCTGGAGAACGCATATTCCAGGTTATAGTCAGTTTGTGAGCCCTCTCAATTGAGTAACTCTAAAGAAGTATTTTGAGCAGGGCCTGGAACAACAACATGCCTTTGAGCAGATCAAACAGAAGATAACTTGTGTGGTAGCTCATGGGCCTGTCTGGACAGGATCAGATGTGCAAAATATACTCTATACTGCAGCTGGGGAGCATGGACTCACCTGGAGCCTCTGGCAGAAAACATCAGGAGAAACCACTAGGGTTTTGGAGACAAGTATATCAAGGATCAGAAGCCCACTACACCTCAACTGAAAAAGATACTAGAATCATATAAGGGCATTCAAACCAGGTCAGATATGGGTACAGAAGCATGTCTCCTTTTAGCACTGCAATTGCCCCTGCTACACTGGACGTTTAAAGGAAACATCCCTTCTACACATCACGCAACCAGTGCAACATGGAGTAATTGGGTAGTGTTGATCGCACAACAAGTTCAACTGGGGAAACCCAGTCATCTGGGAATCCTGGAAGAGATCATGAAGTGGTCAGAAGGTGGAGATTTTGGAACATTGCCTGGAGACCTGGGTCATGCCCAAGAGGCACTACCATATAAAGAGTTAGCAGAAGAGGAAATGTGTTGTGCTCTGTTAACTAACGGCTCTGGATCCTGTCAAGGTAGGAAACCAAGCTGCTGTGTGAAGTCCCTTGTGACAAAACTTTGATGCCACTGAAGGATAAAGTGACTTGAACCAGTTTAGAGAGGTGAAAGCCGTACAATGAGCCTTAGAGATTTCTGAATAAGAAAAGTGGCCAGTGGTCTATCTCTACTAGCTCCCGAGTGGTAGCTAGTGCCCTATGGGGGTGGCTACAGCAGTGGAAGAAAATTGGGAGTGCAGGGGTAAATCTATCTAGGCTGCTGCACTGTGGCAAGACATCCCTGCCTGAAAAACATTGCTCTAAAGATAAACTGTGTGGATGCTCACTTGCCCAGAAGCCATGCCACCAAAGCACCCTAAACCAATGAACAGGTAGACAAGGCTGTCCAAATAGAAATAGATCAGGGAGACCAGGACTGGGCATAACAGTGAGCTATCTGTAGTTTGATGGGCCCATGAAACATTGGGACATCTAGGAAGAGATGCAATGTACTGGTGGGCTCATGACTGAGGGGTGGACCTGACTATGGAGTCCATCACACAGGTCACTCATGAATGTGAGACACGCCACAAACAAATGAGGCATACATGTCTCCCTGGAACAGAGGGCAGTGGCTGGGTTTTCAGTATGGTGAGGCCTGATGAATCAACTATATTGGACCACTGCCACAAACACACCAGGCTAAGCACTACGTACTCACTATGGTGGAAGCATCTACTGGTTGGCTAGAAACATACCCCATAAACTACACCAGTGCCCAAAACACCGTCTTAGGCCTTGAAAGGCAAAGTTTGTGGTGACATGATAGCCCTGGAATAATTCAATCAGACAATAGGGATCATTTCTATAATAACCTCATAAACTCTGGGTCAAGAAACACAGCATTGAGTAGGTGTATCAAATCCCCTATCGCTCACAAGGGTCTGGAAAGATTGAGAGATATAATGAACTGTTAAAGACCATGTTGGGAGCATTGGCCAATGAGCATGGAGACACTGAGATACAAATTTAGCAAAGCCACTTGGCTGGTTAACACCAGAGGATCTGCTAACTGTCCTGATCCTGCTCAGACAAAGCGCCTACATACTATAGGAGGAGATAAGGTCCCTGTAGTTCACTTTGCCCTTGAGAAAGGGCAAACCTATTCATGGGATTATTCACTGAGGGACCTGGATGTACTTGGTGGCTAATGTGGAAGGATGGAGAGACCCAGTGTGTAGCTCCAAAAGATTTATACCTTGGGGAAAAAATAAGGAGCTGGGCAAGTGCAACAATGAACCAAACCAAGCCAGTGTTGGCGCCCAAAAATTGAACTTTATGCTTCTTCTGTCATGAACACCACCTTGATAGGTGGGACCCAAGTCAGCCTGTTCTTATAAACATTTGGAGTAGTGGAGGAAACCCATGGCATGGGAGAATAATATCTGTTAAGGGACGGGGAACGGTACTTACGTATATAAGAACATATAAATCTGTATGTTGGATATAAAGATGGTTTCTATATGCAGTATGAGTTGTAGAGTGTTGATAAGAAGGGATTTCAGAAATGAGACTAAAATGCAATGAGATTGTGAGAAGATATATAAACATATTAAATTATGTGAGACCTGAGCAAATGGTAGGGAATATGGTATGGGATAAAGGGTGGCAATTGTATTGGGTGTTGCTGAAATGGAGTTCACTTTCCCCAGAGCAGCCCTCATAGTTCTGGACTTTGTATTTGTCAGAAAAAAAAGGTGTTACTAATACATCAGTGTTCTATCTACTGCTAAGCAGTGCTCCCACAGCACTGAGGCCACGTTTTAAAACCACCCCTACCCCAAAAGGACAGGAGGCTGGGGCTGAGCAAGACCTTGGGAGGTGACATAAACAGGACATCTCAATCCAAGCTGACCAAAGGGATATTCCACACATCAGCCCAACACTGAAAACTAAGAGAAGGGAAGGGGGTATTTGTCATTAAGGTGTTTGTCTTCTAGAGCAACTGCTACGCATACTGAGGCCCTATTTCCCAGATACTTCCCAGGTAGCAGCTGGACATTGCCTGCTGATGGGAAATAGAGAATAAACATTTTTGTTTTCCTTTGCTTCTGCGCGCACCCTTTGCTTTTTTTCTTTATTAAACTGCCTTCATCTCATCCCAAGAGTTCTTTTTTGTCCTATTTTCTTGCCCCCCTGTCCTGCTGAGGAGGTGAGTGATAGAGCAGCTGGGTGGGTAGTGGGTGTCCAGGTACAAGATCAACCCACATAAAGCTCCAGGGAGACTGAACTGCAACCTTTCAATATTTAAATGGGGCCTACAGGAATGATGGGATCATTTTAGCAGGTCCCAGTTGTGATAGGAAAAGGGGTTATGGCTTTAAACCAAAAGAGGGTACATTTAGACATAAGGAAGATACCTTTTACAAGGAGGGTGGTGAAATGCTGGCACATGTTGCCCAGAGGTAGTAGATGTCCCATTTCTGGAAACATTCAAGGTCAGGTTGCATGGGGCTCTGAGCAACCTGATCTTTGAAGATGTCCCTGTTCACTGCAGGGGAGGTGGAGGTTATCTGGATGACCCTTAAAACTCCCTTCCGAACCAACCCATTCTAAGATTCTAGGACAGAAGACCATACTGCCCCGCCCCTCCATTTTGTTCAGTGTTGCCAGGCTACACTTGCCCACACCTGGCCAGCAGCAGACATCTTTGCCCCTGTGTGGTGAAGGGAGGCAGTGGCTGACAGGGAGTTGGGGATACCGCTGCTAGCAGGAAGCAGTGTTTGGTGGCCCATGGCCCACTTCTCATTCCTTTAGCCATGGCACGGCATGGTGCAGGCTGGGGACCTGTGGTGGGCTCATGCCAGGCTGTGGCAGGTAGCCTGTTCCACGTGCCAGGACCTGTTAAGAAAGGCTTGTTGCCTCCTGGCAGCACACACAGATGGCTACTGGAGCAGAAGGCCCGCCTGCAGCATGCCCTTGAAGACCTGGAGAGGCAACATGGTGCCCTAGAGATGAGAAAACACCTCCTGAGAAAAGGAAGATCTCCAGAAGGGTGCAGGAAGGCAGAGAGTCTCCAGCAGAAAAGCACTAAGCTCACTGCCCTCATCAAGCAGCTGAAAGAAAAATGCAGACACCTGCAGGAGACCATTGACTCCCTCACAAATCCTCCAGTGTCACTGCCCATCCGAAGCACCGCTGAGGAACTGAGCTTGAAAGCCTTGCCTGAGCAAAAGGCTGGAGAAAGGAGAGGTCCTGCCAGAGCTTTGCTGGAACAGGCAAAGCAGAGTGAAGCCTCACCAAAGGTGGCTGAGGAGCTTCAGGCCCAAGTGGCTGCAGACAAAGTAGGCTCAAATTATGTGAGCACACTCAAACAAAAATATGAGGAGTTAAAAGTGCAGCTTATGGAGATGGCAGAGGAAAACACCAGGCTGCTGGAAGAAAATGCTCTCCTCCGTTGGCAGATGCACTGGGCAGAAAATGTTGAGCTGAAGGGGCAGCTAATGAAAATGGCAGAGAAGCAAAATTCTACTACCCAAGACTTCAGCTGTCTTCAAACCAAATTGGAAGACACCGAAGACAAACTGAAAGCCCTGGCAGAAAGAAGGCAACATCTGGCAAAGGAAGTCAAGACAAAGCCAGTGCTGCAAAGGAAAGAAATGCAAGATGAAGTTTTGCAGCGTGCTCAGACAGACGGAATAGGGGAATATCGAGAAACCACACAACTGTTTCAAGTTCAGGTGAGTGAGCTGGAGAATCGAACTCCTTCTAAGTCAGCATGGGCAGGGAACAGCCCTGGGTCCTGCCTTCTTTCAGAGGAGGACTCTGCAGGTTAGACGGAGGAACTGGTAGCAGACAAACTGACCATCATCCCGCAGGCTCTGGGACCACAAACAGAAAACCTTTGAACATTCATAGCTCGATGGTGACGGTCCAAGCCAGCAGCCTGAACTAGAACTTCCTCTAACTGCTGGACAATATGTTTTTGTCTTTGAACAGGTGAATGAAGACAGTTGGTATGTGGGAGAGCCAGTGAATGGAGGAGGATTCATCCCCTCAAATTGTGTCAAAGAAGTTTCAGATGATGATCCGGAAAACAAAAACTGGAATGATCCTCATTATTATCCTTTCAGTCTCTCACCTATTTTGGAGGAAGATGTAGAGGATCTAGATGTCAGTGTTGGAGGATAAAAAACACAGAAGCAATAGATTGTAATAAACAGCCTATAAGGCCTTTCAGAATATCTGCAGAAGTGAATTTGTACTTAAAAGGGATTTGGTTTAGACTTTTATATTTGTTAGAATGGGGGAATCTCTGAAGTACAGTAGGCACCTCCAGTGGACCCCAGCAAAGCTCGGATAAGGCCTTGGGGCACTCTGGAGAGTAATTAGTGTCCCGGAAAGGTCCCTGCAAAGCCCAGCAACAGCTCCCAGGTTTTCTGGAGGGCAAGTCTGCCAAGTGAGAACACCACTGTTGGCAGCTATGGGGACTCTCCTGTTGGGGCCAGTTGCCATGCATGCCATTGCCTTGAGGAGCAGGGAGAAGAGAAACAGTTAGTGGCACTGCCAAAGGGACCATCCGTATGCACATATACCTTTTCTAACCATAGGATACAAGAAAAAACATGTTTTTGTTTTCTACAAAATACGTTGTTCCGAAGCTTCCTTCCAGCTACAGGAACAGTAGCATATAGATGCTGGACATTCAGCAGACTGTAGCTGCAAGATTCTGTGACTTGAAGTATATTAACATCCCACATGTGACCCAGGTGAGAAGCATTGATGCTGCCACAGGGAGCCAACACTTTTTAGTATCTCAGCAGAATACACATGCAGCAAAGCTATGGCAAATATTTATGGAATAATGTAAAAGCACATGCTACTAATCCTCTTCTCCACAAAAACGGAAGCTGGGCTTGCTGCCTAAGCGTATACCTGCAGTATATTTACTGAAGCCAACAAGCTTTGCAGAAGTTACCAAATAAAAGAGAGGTGTTTGGGATTTTAGCATTACATTGCCTCACATTGCATTTCTTAATGAATTCTCTTGATTGTTTATTTGTCACTGCTCAGGCAGAAATAAAAAAGCCTGTAAAATGGTGCCAGCCCCAATTTACTTAAGAAACTGCTACTGGTGGCAACAAGAAACACTCTGTAAGGCAGAGCATTACCTCCATGCTACGGATAACCTTGAGGAAGAGTCTGCCTCACTGTTTGGATAGCAGATGCCAGTGGCTTCCAGTTCCAGGACTAGACAGTGTCCAAACCCAGGAGCTGCTTGAGCAGGTAGAGATTTAGGTCTCATACCCGAGCTTCTGTCTGAGGCTTAAAGTGCCATGGGTACTGGCACTTCCATAGCATCACAGAATCACAGAATCACAGAATAATATGGGTTTGGAAGGGACTTCTGGAGATCATCTAGCCCAACCCCCCTGCCAAAGCAGGTCAACCTAGAGCAGGTTGCACAGGAACATGTCCAGGCAGGTTTTGAATGAATCCACCACCTCTCTGGGCAGCCTCTTCCAGTGCATTGGGGATTTCCAGCCAGTCCCCTTCTGAAGGCATCAATATTTCCCTTTGCACCTAAGCCACTGAGAGAGCAGCCGAGTGGTCTTCTTTTGTATCATTTTGCTGGAGCCAGTGTTCTGGAAAATTGGGTTAGCAAGAAGGAATATTCCAGCTATGACCACTGTGTCCACCTGTCCCTGACAGTACAAAGAGTCATTCTGTTCATCCAAAAAAGCTGCCTAAAATGCTGATTGCTGCAAAGGGTCAGAGCTCTGTGGCTAAATTTCTGCAGAAAGCAGAGATCAGCAGACATTACCTGAATAACTGTCCCACTGAGCTGCTGCAAAATTCATCCAGATTTTACTCCTCTATAATAGGACAGCAGATGCTCTTCCTACCGCCTAGGGAGGTACTGCAGCTTCTGAAACTGAAACATGGTATAACAAAGCAGCATCGCCTTTCAAAAATCTCCTAACACTCGTACCCTCCTTTCCCCCTTTCTCTTTGAATTTCATCCTTAAACATTAGAATCATGGGATCAAAAAAAGTAGGACAGTTTCTGATCTGTCAGTGGAGCTGACCTACACTTGCTCAAGTGTAACAGAGGTCAGAGCAGAGCCTTGTCCCAGGCTTGGGACTCATTTCCCTGAGCTACCAGATGAAGTGAATGTTTTAGATTTAATTTGCAGATCAGAACAAGGAAAGAAAGCTGCCAGTGGCAGGTAATCACACATGTCTAGCTGTGGCTACATGGTATACAATTATTTTTTCTTCTTTTGTTTGTGAAACATTTTCCAGTATAATTGTTCTATCAGCTGAAACATTAAGAGTATCTCCATTTAACAAGTCAGGAAATGCAAAGAATGAGGGTCAGTATCAGTTATAAAGTCTCTAAATTCTGCCTGCATAAAAGGCTGGTTTTCCTTCATTTCGTTATATGCTCCCAAATCCTCAGAACTTCTATTCTTATTCTTCTCAGTTAGTAAAAATTTTAGGTTTTGCCACTGATATGTTCAAAATGCCTTTTGCCTTTTTTAACTTATTCTTATCTTTTGCTCTCATGAAAAGAAGACAAGAATCACCTAAAGGGACAAATATGTTCATTACAGTCCAGAACAATGGACAAGTTGGAAAAGACCAAAATATTTGAAATATGTTAAATTCTGTAGGTAATGTGTATTTTATTTAGAGTTGCTAGTGAGGAAAAAAACATGGGTATTTTGAGGGTTTTATAATCATAGAATAATGAAATTGAAAAAAACAAAAGAAAAAAGCCACATATATTGGATTTGAGACTAAGGCTCCAGATGGAATGTCAGGGTGTTTGGAAGCAATGGCAATACCACAAAAGCCCTGTGTTATCCAGGCAAGTTCTTTTCTTCCTCATTTCCAGCAGTTCTTTGCTTTTCTTCTGAAGCGAGCAAGCCACTTGCATGCTCAGACATCTCCTTCTCTCCTGGCTGTGAGATGCATCCCAATGGCTTTTTCTGTCAGCAAAGTTGGTATAATTATTAAATTTGACCTGAATTTCTTAAAGATCCCCAAAGCTCTGATATCCTGAAAAAGGTAGCTGACTAAGAAATCAGGATGCATTATTACAGTAGGGGGTAATATTACATCAGTACTATAATGCAATTATTGTTTGACTTTAAAAACAAATACCATAATGTCTTATATAGGTCATTGTTGCAATGTGCTAAATGCCCAGAAGCAGTACTGTTTGTTTCCATTTCTCAAAAATCCTAATTTTTTCTTCTTTTTTTTTCTTTTTGAGCCTATGCATTAAGAAAATAATGGAGGAACACATGAGGAAAAACTAAGGCTTATTGCTTAATTCTCCCCAAATCCTGGTTCCTCAGTAGAGAGCAGAAAAGGCCATGGATATTTAGGCTTTCCTCTTTTAAATATAATTACTTTATTTTAATCTCAGCAGATACACTTAGGAGCACTAAATGCAGAACATTCAAAGAAAATATAGATGAAAAGGACAATTTTTCATGGCAAAAGCAACTACAGCCTAGATTAACTTTTTAGTTTATAACCTAGATTATGGTAAAGAAAAAAGTATAATTTCAAATAACGTTTTCAATTTACATTCATGCTAAAGAGACACTATGCTGTTGTTAAGAGGAACTTTTCAAATTAAACCCACACTTCATGGTCTGCTGTTGAAAACGGATTTTAAAATCTAATTTTCTGAAATGTCAGAAGTATAATATTGCTTTTTCTGGTTGTCACAATCCCCTGTAACCCAGAAAAGAGGATATCACCACGGTGCTTATTTGTAAAATGTGCTTTGTGAAGCTGTCCTTTTGTACCCCTCTGCCAGGCAGAGGTAAAAGAGTGCAGGGAGGAAGTGAAAGAAGAGTTTGGTCTTCTTAGTAGTTAGGCACATTAAGGGGAAAAAACCTTTTGGAAGCACTTCAAGCCAAAGAACAAAAACTACTTCTGGTGCTTGGAACACTGTGAAAACCTACAAAGTTCAAAAGAAGTTGTTGAAAGGAAAGATAGTGTATATATTCAAAATAAAGTAAATCTGTCTCCCTGAGCTCAGGGTTCACTAGTTCTGTATTACACATACATCGGTCCTAGACTGTGCTTTCCACAGTCTGTACTGGACTGTGGGTCAGCTGAAGGATCAATACTGTACCTGGTGAAAAGTGGCTGATGAGTAAACAGGAAAGGACTTTGCCTTTGTAAAAAGACCAAATGCATAAGTTATTTTAGGGTGAGTTTTCTGTGTCCTCTTTTTCAGGTGTGTGCTGGAGACCTTAAATTGAGATAATTTTATTTATTTTATTTTATTATATCATATTTTCTTATATTTTAATGTGGTTTTGGACAGGAATATTTTGCATTGTACTAGAAATCCCAATCCCAGCCAACCTGAAGAATCTACTATACTAAAGAACCAGTGTAATGATCATTTGATAGAAACCCAGAGACAGACAAATAAAGCATAAGGAATTTGAAGTCTAGTTATGTAAATGGTTATGTATACGTTTGCTCCCTAAGCACCACATCTACCCATCTTCATTATATATAGAATCATAGAATTATTTAGGTTGGAAGAGACCCTTGGGATAATCAAGTCCAAGCATCAGCCCTACTCTACAAAGTTCTCCCCTACACCAGATCCCTCAACACCACATCTAATCGACTCTTAAACACAGCCAGGAATGGTGACTCCACCACCTCCCTGGGCAGCCCATTCCATTGCTTGACCAATGTGAAATATATTCATACTTCTCAAAGAAGCAAAAGCATGCAAATCCAATTTAAAAAATGGCTTTTGAAAGTTCCCCCTTAAAAAGCAGTCTGTGAAAATGTCTTACTGTGAGTTCAGAGAGTGTTATTTGTATAGCTGTGCAAACAGACCTCAGTTCCCTGACAAACAAGCCGGGTTGGACAATGGAAATCCCCTCTCATGCCCTCTGATAAAGACTGGCTCAACAGTGGGGTTCTGGTGTGACCCCACAGTGCAGAGCTGCCTTTCCTGTGACTTCAGGACTAGGAAATCCATGTTGGTCATGTCGCAGTCTTGACTTTTCAGCTAAGAGAACTCTGTAGGACATTGACCTTGCGGACATTGATTTTTATTATTATATATTTTCCTTATTTTTTATTTGTCTGAAGCAAAAAATAAAGGACCCATTTATATTCATTTCTTGTTCTGTTTTGGTGACTGTGATTGCTCAGTGATTGCATCAACCCTGACCTTGGATGGCAGCCATGTAAGCCCTAGCAGTGTAACTGTCTCTGAAAATGCCTTAGCATGCTCCACAGCTACTGCTGCTCTTCATTAACTTCCTCCATAATCTTCTCTTTCCTCATGCAAGAATGAGAAGTTCTTATTTTACCAGCTGCAAGTTAACAAGAGTCTTCTGCTCCCCAGGGAGACCATGAGCCCGATTCCCAAGAGAAATTCTTCTTCCACTTCTTCTTCTACTTTCTGTGAGCACCAATGGAAGGAAAGTACTTGACACTGGTTTAGTTTCAGAGGGAGCAACCACACTTGTGCCACGCTTTGTGTCAAACAGCAAGCTGCTTTATTGACGCCTTAGACATTCTTCACTTCCCCTACCTCCTTTTCTCGAGACAGTTCTTAGTGGAGCTGCTTATGTTTGAAGAGCAAGGTAGGGATGTTTCTCAGGCAAGGAGAGGTGGATGTTCCTTCACCCTCACACTGCAACATGGCTGTGGGCAGTGAGCCCTTTCCCCACTTAAAATTCACCTTACAAATAATGGAGTGCTGATTTAAGGCATCCATTGGTAATAATTAAAGACAAAGACTTAAAGGGTAGTTTATCCCCAGAACTTGTGGGCAGCCATGTGATCATTTCTGGGATTTGACCTGCCTGTAAATCAGATGGGCATTTTTCCATTCTCATGAGTCAACAAATTCACGTTTGGGAGACAACGATCCAATAAAAGCTTGCAAAAAGGAAACCTTATTAGAGTTTCAGTTTGTTCTTTCATTTTCCTCTGATCAAAACTGATTCCTGCACAAAAGATTATTCATCAGATTACTTTTTTTGTCCCCTTTTTTTGAGTATCCTGCCTCTTAAGACATTGTGTGTCTTTCCTGCAGTCTGGAATGCTTTCAGCTGATGAGTCATCTTATGTGCTTATGCTAAATTGAGGCTAATTACCCTCTGAAAAAGCCCTCTGTCTTGACCATAATGGAAAACTGGGCTAAGTAGCTCAGAGACATCCATTAGACTAACACTCTGAAGACTGGGGCTGACCTGTACAGGCAGATTTCCAGTGCTGTTCCTTTGGTGCTATCTAAACCAGAAGGAGCTTTCTCTCACCTTTGCTGGACCACATTGCACTCTGGAGTTAAGCAATGACATAGAGAAGGGACGCCTCACTTGCATTTGTCCCCATTTAAAAGTGTTTTACAGCCATGGGGTCTTGTTTGATTTTGGGATTGCCTTTGCAGTATTTGTGTAAACCTCTCTCTGCAAATGACTTAGTTGCCATCATGTGAAGATATCGAAGCTGGAAAGAGAATGAATGAACAATCAAATGTAAAACTGTGGCTTAGTCCAGAATGTCTCTTCCCTGGCTATTAATTTGTGCATCACCAGCCTGTCCACCATTATTATTGGTTGCACAGTTTTGCCAGTTATTAATAAATAACCAGGATAGGTAATGTTCTTTGCTACAGTGTGTCATCAGCCCATTTTTAAAACCTGCACCTCAAGGGTAGATTGACGGTGGCTGTTTGTTACTTCTGTTTTGCAGATGTTGTAGAGTTTTCCAATGGAAAGGCTGGTATTCTTGATGAGCTTTTGTTCGCTGTTGTCCAATACACAGCAAGCACCATCGTAAGTACATTATATTATTAATTCTTCACTCCTAACAAATCCCTTGAAAGAGAAGTAGGAAATGCTAACAGTCTTGACGGAGAATCTACAAAGCCTGTTTCTTGGGCCACTGAAAATTTGTGCAACCTTAAATAAGGTAAAAGTAAAAATCTCTGAACTGACCTTTTATGGCATTATTAAGGGGAGAGATTTCAATCCAGTAACAAATAATTTTAAAAGTCTTACTTAAGTGTGGTGTTCATGCTGTTATTATTGCTTGTTTTTCTGTAGACTATGCCTTTACTGGATTGGACAGTCTTGGGATACAATAACTCTCTGTTATTCATTTATACACTGCAGAAAGCAATGGCCTCACATTTGCAAGAACTTCAGGATTTTTCTGTACTTATCCTATATTTTAGTGGATGTTTACATATGTTAATACTGGCTTTTTTAGTTGGACAAATTACTGAATTTGGGAAACAGATATAACTCTTTGAGGAAAAAATATGGAGCAAGTTAAAGGTCTTTCAAATTGACCTTTTTCTGTAGGGCAGAGGTACCAGAGAAGAGACTCTTGCTTTGTTTCCACCAGGATCAAGTGTATTCAGTTATCTGTTGCAGCCAGAGGAGAGCTTTGATGAGATATTTGGGAATACAGGTCAAACCCTCTTCCCCTTCCATGTCAGCCCACTTCTGAGATTATCTGCAGCCTCACATATTTATTTCTCTTCTGGTTTTAGCCAGGTGCACACTCCTGCCTACACTCTGGTGTTGACCTCCAACGTCCACACCAGCATGAAAACTACACACTTGTTACTGGGGTACCTATGTTACATCTTGAAGCACA
>VZTM01032908.1:72136-104168 GCA_013400555.1 Jacana jacana
ACACTTCATCTTCAGTAAAGCACAGGCTTTGTCATCTGGGATAAAATCTTAGTGGAAACAAGCAATGAGCTAGTTTTTCTTCTGACGTAAATGGATGTGGGAAATGCAAGACGCTGAATGTATTAGCTATAAGAAACTGAACATTATGGTTGCACTCTGTAATTTCAAAGGTCCCTTCCAACCATAAAGGCTCTGTGATTCTGTGAAAATATTACCATGATCCTTCAAGACCTGAGCTATTTCATAAGTAAACTTTTAAACAACTAACTATATTGCTATAAAGACCCTGTAGGCTATGCAGAGAGCAAGTATTATGTTCTCTTTTCCATATATGAAGACTGATCTTATGTATAAGTTCATTCACCTTTTGCTAAAGCCAACAGACTCTGGGGGGCGATGCCGTGACACTTTTAGAGTAAAACCCCTTCAAGACCGTTGATAAAATGCAATGAACACAGGTGAAAATTAAAACTTTCTTCTCAACATTCAAGCATTTGAATGTACATATATGCCAAACTTGCATGATTAATCAAATAGAGAAGAAAATTAGACAAAGGACATAATAAAGATGAGGAAGAAGCATTGCATGAGGGTAGATGTAACTGAAAGACAAGTTTCATCATTCACTGTAAACTTAGAAAGTATTTTAAAAAGTATATAAGTAAAAATGATAAAACTTTTTAATATTTATTGAAGGCTGTTTTATTTTTCTTTCCCAAGATCCCTATGTGTGTGTGAAAACTCAGCCCACTTATGATGCATTTCATTCATTGTAGGAAGGAGAGAGATGCTTTGTTTGTTTTCACACTGCATGATAGTTATTATCAGAAGAAAAAAGTAGATTTTAACTTGAAAAAAAAAAAGTATCGGTTTTATTCATTTATTTCTACACCCCACCTTTGATTTTATAAATTTAGAAATTTTTCACTATTAGGGTGGTGAGACACTGGCACAGGTTGCCCAAAGAAATTGTGGATGCCTTATCCCTGGAAGTGTTCAAGACCAGGTGGGATGGGGGCTTTGAGCAACCTGATCTAGTGGGAGGTGTCCCTGCCCATGGCAGGGGTGATGGAACTCAATGACTTTTAAGGTTCCTTCCAATCTAAAGCATTCTGTGATTCTATGGTTAAGATATAGCTCTTCATATAATGCTCTGATTTTTGCGTGTAAAAGTTACTTGAAAAAAGAGGACAAGAATGATGATCAAAATTTTAAAGATCGCAAAATTAATTACCAAGAACCAGAGCTTTTACCAGGAAAGTAATAATAAACCATTACATTAAGCTAAATACCATCTAGTTTAACCTCCAATTCAGCCCTCCCCAGACCTATGGTCTCACCTTCCATGGTCTCTCATCACCAGCATTTCATGAACAGTGACATCTGAATGAAGATCGGCTACTTGGAACCCCATATATATGGCTATATAGGAAACTGATACCTCCTGATATATTGAAGCATAAGATGGTATAGTGTAGGGTACTAGTACATGATGATACATGACTTTGTAGCATCAAATATGTATTTATGAATATCTGTTCATTGTCTCTTAATGCATGGCCTCGTTTTGTTTCTAGAAAGTTGAGGTTATAGAATGTTCTCTGAGCTAAACCAGGCTATAAATGGCATTGGCAGTCCCTGGAAAATGTGGCAGATTTTTCCTCTCCTATTTATAAGGACTGATCTTTTGTAAGACCTAAATGTGGTGATTTAGAATTTGGGCATCAGTCGCAGAGAACCTGTCTTCTTTTAACCTCTACTCTGACTAAAAAGGGGGATGGACTAAGTGATCTCCAGAAATCCTAAGATCAACTATTCTGTGAGAGTTTTTATCTTCAAAATTAGTATTGGTTGGACATTCTTGCATTCTACGAAAATCAGCCTACATACTGGACAATATGTTTCTATGTCATTTTAGATATCTTATTACTGCCCCAAATGTGGTGCATTTGGGCACACATGAGACAATAACGGTTCAAGTCCATGGAGCCCAGAGCCCTGTGCAAGTTACTGCATACTTCAAAGATGAGACAAAAAACCAGCTCCTATCAGAGAGGACCACCTTTAACCTTGATGAGAATAACAACTACCAAGAGATGAAAAAACTAATGGTGAGTCTACCATCATAGCAGTGTTGATGTTTACATTTGGTGATAAAAAAAAACCCAGAATCTGTACTAGAAATATGTTGGAACAGAGACAACTTTAATCCCCAGAGACAGATGACAAAACACCAATTCCAATGACAGCAGCACCCTGTTCACCCAACCAGCTAATAAAGCACTGCCAAATGTAATTACAGTGGTGGTTGTGAGTGCTCTTTTATGCTCAAGAAGGAAGCACAAAGTTTTGTCACATGGTGATGAAAGATCTCTTAACCAGCAGATTAAGTAGATCAGCATTGAAATTATATTTAATTTAACTTAATTTAATTGTTTTATTACTGTTTGTTGTTCTTCATCACTTAAACTGAAAATGCATTCATGCCTATGGCATACTGGCCATTTTTACGGAATAGGAGAAACCTTCTAAAAATGGGTGATCTCTCAGACCAAAGCCTGTGATGTTTCTGCATCCTGTAAGTTGATTAATTCTTCTTTACATCTGGCTTTGCATTATTTGCTTCTGACACGATTCTGGCAGCATTTAGCTCATGACTACTAGTTTGGGCTCTTACATGGAAAACAGCACACAGTAAGACCCAGTTTAGCTCTGATTACTCCCAGAGCTAAAAGCCAAGCTTTAGATCGGGTTCCTCTTGAGCATGATGTTTAGAAACATCATATTAACCTGAGTGAGGTAAAACTCTAATCTCACAGCCAAGATTTTAGCAAGTGAAGGATTACAGCTGCAGCTACAGCTAACAAATGACATGGTAACTGGATTTTAACAAGCCTTGAGACTAAAGAAAAATCACTTGGCTTGATTTATTGCCATTGGACAAAAGAATGTGAATTTCTATGGCAGAAAATGGGGGATTAGACAGTATGTCTACTTAAAGGGAAAAATTCATCCAGTAAGAAAGATGTAACAGCCAACAAGAACAATATAATTGAATATTTTCTGTTCGATGGTGCTAATAAAAATTATTTAAGCACTTCAGCTCTTTTTGGTTCTCGGTTGAATGTCTCTGAAGGTACCAGGTTCATATCTGACTCAGAGGGGTTTTTCCTTCTGTCTGCTTCAGGTCAAGCCATGGGCTCTGCAACAGGATCTGTTCAAGAAGAGTAACCGGTCGTATGTTGTGCTAGTTACCGAGAGCAAGGAGCTTTATAAGCAGACCATTCAAAGCACTCGCATCCTCCTGTCTTCCAAGAAAGGCTACATTTTTATTCAGACAGATAAGCCTATATACACACCAAATTCCAAAGGTGAAAATACAAATGCTGCATTTCAGATGGCAAATATAGATATCACAAGGGCAGGGTTAGAAAAAAAGTAATCATGACTTGATCCTTGCTAATGTAAATCCTTCTTGTTTCACCCCAGCTACCTCTGTGCTTACCAGCCCGTAATGATTTTAAACTCACCTTCTTCAGCCAGGGCTTCTGCAGGGGCTGCACTGCACATTGCAGCGACCCATGTGGAAATAGCACTGGAGTCAAAAAGTCATTCTTTATTCTAGCACAAGCCAGCCAAAATCTGCTCCTTTTAATTCAAAAAGCTTAAAGGTGACTTTCCTTTGGAAAACAAAATTGCGAGAAACCTGCAAAAAAACCCTTTTATTGCTTCTGCTTGTAACACCAGCAGTAATAAGATCACAACTGTTTTGTTACTTAACAATTTAATGAAGTAACAAGAGAAGGAATTAAAAAAAGTTGTTGAGTTTGGTTGCAGGCCTTGACTGCAGAAGGAATACAAAAGTGAATGAAGTTCCCTGAAGACTTTTCAGAATACATTTCAAAAAGATATTTGGTTGGTTGAGTAACACAAAAAGACTATGGAAGAATGCAAGCTTTTAAAAAAAATTCTCAGGCTTCTTTTCATTAAAAAAAGGGTTTTATCTTAAATTCAGTAGCTCAGCCTAGAGTTTGTAATAATTACTATCTAGAGAGCCAAAAAAAATAACTAAGTGAGCACATTTATTATTCTTTTAAACAGTAAAATACAGGATCTTCATTCTGGACAATGCTATGAGGCCAACAGATGACACAGTTACAGTTGCTGTGATAGTAAGTATACAAAAAATATGGCTAATGAGTACTTCTTCAGCACAGGAACTATGAAATGCTTCCACAAAAGATCCAAGAGTAAAACTGTAGCTATGACTCCTCTCCAGAAACCAATATTCACACATTGTGAGATATGTCTGATCATTTTTGGCCAAAATCAGGAGAGCGGAGGGAAAAGTAACACGTTAATATTCAAGTAGGAAAGTAAGCAAAGCAAAAATGCTCTTCCTTATGACTAGTATGTGAACTTGAGCTATTGGATGTAATATTTGACACCTGGTACATAACTTTATAGGTTTCTTTTTTCTCTCTCAACAGAACTCAAAAGGAATGGTGGTTAAAAAATCAGACCAGAAAATAAACGTAGTCTTCGGTCAAACCTTTGAAATACCCGATGTTGCTGAGTACGTTACTGCTGCGCCTTGTGCATTAAAACAGCTTGCATGGCAAAATGTCTCCTGCAGCAGAACTGGAGAACTATCTTCAAGCTAAAAAGAGCCCTGCCCTTACCTTCCTTTCGCTTCCTCCTGCCCTGCTCCTCTGTTTTCCTCTCCCCTCCTTTCTTCTTGCTATCGCCTTGCGTATTGCCTGCTTTATTTAGAACAGCAGGGGGACACGAAGTATAGTAAAGCCAGATGTTTTGCTTTGATTACACATGGGAAGCACCAAGGCCCACTGTCAGCACCTCACAGCAGGGAAGCATTCCTGGTTGCTCTGGAACCCACCCTGAAGCCTCCTGCCATGCCAGGGTCTGCACCCGAGCTGGTCACCCCACTCTCCCTTCTCTGACACTGGAAAAAGTCACCGATCTGGGTTGCAATTCATCTAGGCTGCAAATCATCTGACCTGTTTTAGAAGCCTGTACCAGTGAGATGTACCATTCCTCAGCACCGACTGCTTCTCTCTGTTGGCTGTAGAGGAGACACAGGGAACCTACACAGATGGAAATCCTCACAGTATAATGTCTAAAGCGACAAGGATTAACCCCGCCTCCTATTAGCCATACAGAAGCATCCCTCTAACCTGTTAAGTACTTAGATAGTTAAGACTGTTAACTGCTGAATTGCTTGAATTACTCCTATTCTATTCTATTCTATTCTATTCTATTCTATTCTATTCTATTCTATTCTATTCTATTCTATTCTATTCTATTCTAAAAATTTTCTCTCTCTCACCATGGAGCAGAGATTGAGCCTACGGTTAGTATCTTTCCACCTTTATCCAACTCATCTTGGAGTCACAAGTCCAGAATTTAATGCTAATACACTGCAACCAGCAACTTTTGTCCTGGTGAGGCGCAACTTAGCAAACTGCTGACAAATCAGAGCAGCACTTGTGTAAGGACTCAGTTTGCAATGTATGATTAGCTACCTCTGATCTCAGTCAGACAAGCTTTTACGTAATATTCAGTATTGCTAGATTGATTTTGACATCACAGTGAAGATAAGATGTAGGACATACATGGTGAGTTCTTTTTGAATTTCTGTGTGCTTTTCAAAGGAAGTGCATATTGCGTGTGGTTTGCAAATATGGTATCTTGTGGCACTTGTATGGTATTCGACCTCATAAAGTCTTTTTGGGTGTTTCCTAGGACATTTGGAAATACATTCCTGGCTCTTCCCAACATAGTTCTGGATGAGATCAAAGCAAGGGAAATAATGGTGTTTAGTGATAATTTAAATATATTAGCATCATAAAACATCTAAGGAATCACAATTAACAATTTTCTACTGAATCTGAACTTTAGGCCTGGAACTTGGAAAATCAAAGCCTGGTTTCATCAATATGAAATGTCTAATGTTTCTGCTGAATTTGAAGTTAAAAATTATGGTAAGAGAATATTTAATTTGCATTATAAAGATATGAAGTCATCACTATGTGTTAAAAGACCCACTGCAGTAATTAAACCTGGCTGTAGTTAGGTACTAAGGACAAGTTTCAGTGCCTCATTGCTATCTCTGATGCAAAGAACTCTGTTTTTGTGTGCCTTCCACTTACATTTGAAAAAAACATTTATGTTTTTACGAACTTAATAACTTTAACATCTTTCACAAAGCCCTTTTGAAGTGCTCTCCTACTGCAGAAAAAAAATGGAGGTGAGCTCCCTTTTAAAATCATTGGAATTCTGGCTATAGTTTTCAGTGAAGACTAGAAAGAAAATTTAAAGAAAAAAAAAGCTACTTATTTTCTCTCAGCAGAATTCAGTTTGGAAGTTGGTAGGAGTTGTTCCTATACTCAGAGAATGTTTTTTAAAGAAAAGTAAGGAGACTGTGGAAAAACTAAAAATGTAGATATTTAACAGTTTGTGGTAAAAAATGGCTTGATTTATTTGTACTAAAAATATGCTTTCTTGTAAAATTTAACATAGGTTTGGGTTTTATTCTTAAAGGCCAAAGAAAACCCCAGGGTAATATGAAAATCTCAGTGTAACAAAACTCTTTTGCCTTAGCTAATGGATGCAACAGAACAAGCAGAGGCCTCCACATCCTCTGCACACACGTACATCCAGGAGGAAATTACTCTGGCTATATCTACGGTAGCTTTATAGAAGTAAATTGCAGAGTGACACAGCTGATGCTGAGGACCTCATGTCCACACTCAAACCATTGCAGGGTGGATTTACTTCTGACTGCATCTAGCCCAGGGCACTTAATGCCCATTATCAGTTGTGTGCTTGAAGACTGCTCCACTACTAAAGCAAAGAAAAGTAAGGGAAACATGGAATCAGAGAATCATAGAAAATGATCAGGAGATTTGCTTCAGAAATGCACTGGTGATCCAAACTAAAAAGCTAATGCAATTACATCCTCTCAGTAGGTGTTGCCAAGTTCCAGGAGTTTAAGGTATGTTTGAAACTCGCATTTTATGACCTTTTGTTTTTTTTTTTTTCATGCAGAGCTCCCATCTTTTGAAGTCAAACTCATCCCACATCAGCCGTACTACCACATTTGGAATGAAAAGTTTGAGTTTGATATCGAGGCAAAGTAGGTGTGCTCACAGCAAGGCTGGTTTAGGACGCAGATAAGTAGATAATGAACTTTACAGCTGCTTCTCCTTGCCATTAACAGTTAACCAGCTTCTGGCTTTACTTGAATCTGACTTTAGTATACTCATATATTCTCTGTTTCCATTACTGACTTCAGACATGAGTGTAAAATGCTACCTGGGTCCAAGTGGTTGTGATCACAATGGAACAAGATTTTATGAATATTTTAGTTTGCTGGTAGAAAGGTGATGGTTCAGAGTTCTGCCCTGTGTTGCCAGGCAAACCAATAACGTGCTTTTCTTCATGCTTTTTGGCTTAAACATTTAGAAATATTATACCTCCTCACAAGTTGCTATTTAATGTAATCCAAGTAGAGACAGATTAAAGTTTGGGTATGAAATTTTCTCAAAATTCAGTGAAGTTTAGAAGCTAGTGCTTATTTGAGAATAGTAATTTTATGCAGAAATGCTTTCAGGTGAATTAATACAGTGGATCGGAGGAGTTTCCACGGCCACCATTACAGACGTGTGCATTACTGTATAGTAGTACAACGCTG
Source organism: Jacana jacana (assembly GCA_013400555.1). NCBI lineage: Eukaryota > Metazoa > Chordata > Aves > Charadriiformes > Jacanidae > Jacana > Jacana jacana. Next base: position 79,851 of record VZTM01032908.1, read on the forward strand.
ATCTGGATCAGCCATGGCTTCAAAGCTCTCAAACTGGCCAAACCAAATGGCAGGCCTCCATGGGAGAGTAAATTACACCTGATCCCATATCAAATCAGGATGGCATCAAACATATTGCCCCTTATGTCTTAGGAAGTCATGCAGTAAAAGTTTAACTCACCAAAATATTTTGAATACTTTGGGTTGAATATCTCCAACCGTTCTTTTGTCAATTGGAAATGTCCCAGCAGAGATACACAGGCCTGCCTGCTTTCATCAAAATCAACATATAGAATCACTGATAATTGAACTTATTTCTCTGAACTACCCATGCATGTAATGAACAGTTAGTTGGTACACTTACTGTTGTTTCCAGTGGTTATTAGCTCTGGCATTTTAAACAGTTTCCATAAGAGCTGCCTCTCAGTTATTTTTGGTATAGATCATTGCTCAGTTCATTGGTATAGATCAGTGCTGCAGATAAGGTCAATTTGAAGGAAGCTTTACAGAACCAAGATGAAGCAGGATTTCCACAAGCAAAAGACACCGCCATGGCAGGTCTCATGCAGTACATTGCATTGCATGCTGTGCTGCAGGAGGATGCCATCTGTCAAGGTTTCCTTGAGTAAGGAGTCTGCCAGGTGCAACAACATGCCCTAGCCTCTTCTCCATGACCTATGTGGAGAGTTCAGGGGCATTCTGGTAAGATACCTATCTGGCAAATTTTTCAGTTACAAAAGGTTCCTATGCTGTACTGGCTAAATCCACAGGAGAGCTGTGGGGCAGAAGGTGTCTTCTCTGTCTAATGCAGGTATTAAAATTTCAGCATGGTATGCTGAGACAGGTATGTCTGTCTCTGGAGGTCTTCAGAGGTCCCAAACACTTCATATCTGCCCCTGAGAGAATTCTCTCGCCCCTCATTTTGAATGCTCTGCCCATGAGGTTTCTCATACAAAGGGATTAGCTGTTCATCCAAGCTATATAAACTAGAAACCTCCCTTGCTCCCTCTGAAGTGGGTGAGACCTCACTGCGCAAATAAGTTCTTATTAATTTGTAAAAAAAAATAAAAATTAAAAAAAAAATTACTCTGGTGTAAATTTTGTCGGATCATGTATCCACATGTGATTTGGCCAATGTGATTTACTCCATATATTTCTCTGCACTTGAAATAACCACTTTGTACATAGACTAGTAAAAGTCTTTATATTTGAGTTATCAGTGAGTGGGACTACTTTTTGTTTTCAAGCTATTAGTTCCAGATGGGATGCCTGCAGGGAGACCAATTTTATTAAGCATAACATGATTAGTCTTCTTAATGCTTGCTTTTTATTAATATAATGATTCATCTCATTTTTCTTCATTCCAAAGACACTCTTATGGGAAAGGAGTTCAAGGTATGGCATATGTGCGATTTGGCATAATTGATGAAACTGAGAAAAAAGTCTTTCTTCCAGGCCTGGAACAGCAGCTACCAGTAAGTACTGGAGTTCAGTAGAACTACTCTTATTTATCCCAGGTGACCTGAATATTGTCAGAAATTACTGAAATATAGATTCCTGTAATTCCATAGTCATGCTATAAGCAACATTTTTTTTATTTCTAATACAACAAACCAGTGAAAGGTTGTCACTTTTTTTTCTCTCATTTTTGTTTTAGATTCAAAATGGAAAAGGAAAAGTTACTTTAAATACACGACTTTTGGAAGAGAAACTAAGAAAGAGTATTTCCACTGTGGAAGGGTTTCATTTATATGCTGCTGTCACCACTGTAGAAACTGCAAGTGAGTATTCTGTGCATTAGCTGATACAGTGTGCAATATTTACATTAAACTAGTACTAGCGTAGTTCTTCATGTCAGAAATCTTGTCCCACTGGACCAATCTTCACCACCAAGCTTGCTCATGATGTAGTGCATGGCAGTCTTTTATCTGACCCTCTTCTGTGCACAAACTTAATCTTGTGGGGGATTCAGTTTATCTGAACACAAATGTCTGGTGCCACTATAAAACACTCTGAGTAGTCCTGTGTGGTCCTCCACTTTTGCTCCAGAAGAGCTCCTGTGAGTTCTCTCCTATGGGGCCTGTCCCATATTCAACAGCCCTGTCAGGATATCTAAGATACCCAAGTCCATCTGTAGTTGCATCAGACACCTGTATGAATGCAAATAAGTTGCTTGCCTTGTGATCTTGTTTGAGCACTTGCCTCAGCCCTGTCTACTCCTTCCATACATACAAAGTTATTAGTTAGGCTTGGTATCCTAACTTGCTTTGTACCTCAGCTGGCAAAGCTGTCAGTCTTAAGGTAAGGCATATGTACCACTGCAACAGTGCAATGCAGAGGGGGATCTAGCCCTTGTGAGTCCTGCTTTGTCATCTTTTGTCTTCTTTTTGTCATCTATAGTTTGCATAATTGAAGAAGGAGAAAGTACAATATAGTCCATATATCCTGGTCTTGCCCTTCATCTGGGACATGAGCCTGGATCATGCCTATCCAGTTTTTCAGTGGCTGTTTACCTAGAGGACAGATAATTATTTCCACAGTTCATTACAAGGGATTTGTGTACATATTAGCTCCCAGCAGTGCTGAGTGTTGCGTAGGCTCCCAGATATCTTACAGCTACCCTCAAGTGGGCACTGCATCAAATTGGATGCAGTGGTTAATTGGGTTATTTGGGTTGTAGCAAGGGGCGTTATTAGCCATATGAGGCTTAGGTAAGAGGTGCAATTTCATGCTGACCTCTGAAGTTTAATGTGATGAAATTGACCTTTCCAAAGTGGGCAAGATTTTTCTTATTGTTTATAAAGAGATGGATCCCTTTTACTTTAGATATCTGAAAGGAAGGTGCCTAGTCAGAGCCCAGGCACTTTGTATAGTCAGTTTAGAGAATGGATGCATTAAGTGGCAGTCCAGAGGTTTCTCTTCCCATTACCTATAGAAGAAGTCTAGTTACTCTGCTTACAATTACTAGAATTCTAAAGATCCTAAATGTTACAATTCTAAATCCTAAATCCTAATTCTATCCTAAAATTAATCCTAAAATTAAGTCAAATGCATTACAGTTGTGCAGTTCTTTAGTATAATTTTCTATAGGTACTTGTATGCACTAATGCTGTAGCATTTATTGGAAGAGCAAAAGAGGCTGAAAGACTTTCAACTACACCAGCATTATGGGCCAACTGTAAGATCTCATGGTGTGGCGTGCTCTCTACCAGAGAGACAGGCTGCCTCCACACTTGTGTACTTGCTGGGTTTGGTATTCATTGCATGGATGACAGGGCAAGGCTGGTGGGCTTTACTGACATCTCTCAACCTTGGAGAGTCAAAGTGGAAAATAAGGACAGTGGAAGTATGTCTCTAAATGCACTTAGTTTAAAGCAAGCAATATAAATGGGTTTTTTTATAAATAATTATGTGGAGTGATTTAACTAGAAGCTAACTAGAAGAAGGAGTGGTTTAACTAGAAGTAGGGCAGATGGCAAGCAGATGCTCAAGCTGTCTTGGAGGTACAAAGTTGCAGAGGAAGGTATTGGGTAATATTAACTCTCACCAGCATTCAAAAATTAAAATAAAACCCCTTCTTTCAGAAAATCAGAGATCTAAGATATAGATGTCCCTCCTGATTATGAGTGACTTTTATGTTGGACTTTGATGTAGCCTTCCTCTGGGAACAGAGCTCCAGCTCAGAAAGGGAGGTGCATGGCTACAGTAGCCCCTGTAGCACTGTATTCTGTACTCTGTGCTTGCAGGTGGCACCTAGTTCCAATTGATGTGTTAGAAGGGAAATTTTATGTTGTGAGTAAAAAGCCACCTCACGGGGTTTCATTTCTGAACTGCTGAGAGCACATATCTGCCAGTGCCATCTCGCTGGAGCTCCATGCTTGTCGCACTGCGCTGGCCCTGGCCTGTCTCTGGTTGTGTCCCCCACACGCCTGTACCCATCTCTGCCTCTTCTCAGGACTGAAACTCTCTGGGGAGGGGTTATATTTCACTTTTCTTTATATAGGCTGCTAAAAATACAATTAATCTAGAAAACAGTAATGAAAGATGCTATGGTAATAGGCAAATACATAGTTATTGCTCCCATAGCAACACAAAATTTTTGGTATTAACAGGTGGTGAGATGAGGGAAGAGGAACTCAGCAACGTGAAGTTTGTGAAATCTCCATATGTTGTTGATCTGTCTAACACCAAAAAGTATTTTGTGCCTGGAGCCTCCTTCTCTGTTGTGGTATGTAGTATTTATCCCTGTGTGTCCGATTGCCTCCAGAGTAAGTGTTTTATATCTACCCTGTTTACAAAATCCTTATCTGATCTGTTGGGAGACCTGCAGGATAAAGTCCTTCAGGTAAAGGTCCAATGCAGAGCTACTGTTTGTATGTCTGGTTTGTCTCATTGCTGTACACACCAAAGAGCCTGAAGAGGGAAACTGAAGCCAGAAAAAAAAGTCATTGGTGCACTGCTGCACTACAAGGTTTTCCTGACCATGCAGCAACCTTTTCTTCACTTCCCTATAAAAAGTTTAAAATAGTACTGCTGTATCAAATTAATCCTGTATCAAATTAAAATTCTGAAAACTAAAAGAGGGTACTATCTTTTTTTAAAAAACACATTTTAATTTTTGAGTTGTTAAACTTCACACCTTTGACATTTGCTAAAAAGAGTTAAAGTAAGAAATTTACCTTTTAATAGCTAAAGACAAATATCTCTGGGATCAGACAGGACCCAATAGATGTTAAGTGAAAGTCTGGGGCAGGTGTTAATATTCTTTCACAGATTTTTACCTTAGCTGGAGTCCAGACTGAGTCAATTTTTGCCCCCTTCTCTCAAAGCTCAAATTATCACACACTGATGTGCACAGTTTTGTGCACTTCTTCTCAGTTTATTAAAAAAATAAATAAATAGTTTCTTGTTTGTGGGCATTCTTTAAACCCGGGCATTTCCTTGAAGTAATGGGAAAACACTTTTTTTCCATTAGGCGTCTGTCACTTTGGTTGATGGCTCTCCTGCTGCCTCTCTACCTGTCACTGCGACTGTTACCTTGCCTGGAAAACCCCCAATGAAGAAGACCACACTTTCTGATAAAGACGGCCTAATCCCCTTTACATTCGACATCCCTGCAGATGCTCAGATGCTTCAAATAGTGGTAAAGAAAACCCAGACCTCCAACCTCCGTGTTTAAAAACATATTGCTGACGCTCATAAGACAATTACAAATGGCTGTGAAGATGATCGATTTTCATTAAATTAGCAAGAGGGTGGAATATCATTTGTTACACCGTTGGCACAGCTTTGACCAGACTGTGTAGGGTATCTCAGAGAGACCAGGAGCCTGAGGGATATCTCACTGAAGAGAAGGAGGGTCTGGTACATCAGAGCTTTGGGTGTACATGCATTGGTGGTAGTGGTGGGGTTTTTTTGTGGTTTGGATGTGCATTTTCCTGGCATGGAGAATGGGAATGGGACTGTAAAGAATACCACCATGAGAAATGATGGAAATTGGTGGGAAGAAAGTGAAGGAAAACCCTTACACAATGCAAAGAGCAGGCTACATCTGGACACTTAGAGGGTTCCATTATGCTCACAATATAAAATGGGAAAAAGCTGTTGAAGTTGGTCCTGATCCAAAAAAAGCAAAGACTAAAAAATACCAAGTTGTAAATACAGCAAGAGAAAAAAATAGGGTGAAAGAATGAAGTAATTAAAATCCTGGATTTTGATACCCAGCATTTTCTGAATAACCTAACAAGACATGAATTAAAGGTTACTATATTGTATCCCGAGGCACACTTTACTCGCTCTGTCCTTTTCTTTCCTATCCTAAACAGGTAAAGGCTGAAGAGGGAAAAGAAAGATTGGAATCACCTGAAGCCAGTATCAGAGCTGAAAGACACCAGTCTGCTTCCTCGAACTACCTCAGCATCAGTATCCCACACATTATTGTGGCACCTGGAGATACCTTACGCATCACCTTGAATGATATTCACCAGTCTGGCAGCGGAAAGATTGACTATTTCTATTATATGGTAAACAGAAATATCAGTAATGTCTTTTAGAAATTATACAACCCAGAAGGCATTACTAGTTACTAATACATGGGAAAATGAAGGAGGAGCAACTGAGACAATCAGTGTCCTACCACACCTGACCTACCAAGAGAGGCTGAGGGAACTGAGCTTCTTCCGTTTGGTGAAGAGGCTAAGAGTGAGTTAATAGCAACCTAAAATTTATCGAAGAGGAATTACAGACATAATGGAGACAAACTTTCTGAGTTGCTGCCACACAATACAACAAGGGACAATGGCTACAAATGCCCTGGAAGGTTACTTTTGGAAAAATCTTTTCACTAGTGCTAAATGCAATACTGGAAGAGGTTCCCCAGAGAATTTAGGGAATTGCTATCTTTAGAAGCATTCAACACTCAACAAGAGAAAACTACATCTTACCCAGTGTTATACTGGTGATGGTGCATATTAGAGCATCCAGTTGGACTAGAGATCTCCCTAGGTTCCTTCCAGAAGCAGAAATCTATTCTATGATTCTGTTATTTTGACATATTTGTGTATATTTTAGGGCAGATAATATACAAATCTTCGTACAATTTTGTTCTGAAGAAAGACATATAAGTACAAATACTTATCTGTAGTTTGTTACACAGTCTAGAGCAAATACGTACATATTGGGTGATGTTGGTCTGCATAATTATGTGGATATTTTTGAAAGATACTAAACTGATAGCCTTGAGAGATGAAATCCCAGACAGATAATTTCTATGGTATCTATGACAACTTGATTTCTATTAATCTAGATTTTGTTCTTTCCCACTTCTTCCAATCTGTATTCTTTCCTTGTAACAAACAATATAAAGTATTATTTTTATTGGTCTGATTCCCATAAATACCTTTATTTCAGCTATTACAGAACTACAGATCTGAGCAGATCATACACATAGATAAGATTCTGTCCCTGAAACTAGAAAAACTAGTCATATTTAGGGGACTTTGAGTGTCTCAGAAAATGCCTTTTATAGTTAGATATTGTTTATTTCACAGAATCACAGAATTGTAGGGATTGGAAGGGACCTTCAGAGATCATGTAGTCCAACTCCCCTACCAAATCAGGTTCACCTAGAGCAGTTCCATATTGGAACCATGGTTCCATATTACCTGCACCTGATGTTAACTAACAGGTAGTTCCATGTTATCTCCAACAGATAATGCCATGAAGGATTGCTCAAGGCATTGCTTGTTGGGGCCCTAAATAGCATCCCAAAATTGGGTCTACAAAGCAGTTCAGACATGAAAACACGAGGAAACAATCTTGCTTAGCCTGGGACCAGGAATTTAAAGTATTTATTTTGCTGAAGGAGACAAATGTGTTCAGGGATACAATCCAGAAGTTAATCCGTTGAATGTCAAAAGTGTTTAATCCCCTTTTCTCTCTCTTTATCCTAATTTTCCTTGGCAACTTAAATTTCCCAGGATGATAAACACCATGGGCACCAGTTCCCATTTGTTTTGAATAGGACTCTGATATATTGCAATGATTATATCCCTAAGAGTTAAATTTATGTTTGGGGGATTATTTTCTTTGGATGAGTTAGCACAGTGTTAGAATTGCCACAGTCAGGCTCCAGGAAGAGGTAGTGCTGGGCGGGCAAGGTGTGTGGGAGGGGTGGTGGGACACACTGCTGGAGCTCAGCAGTGTGCCTCTCTCCCAAACTTTGGTCACCTCAGCAAAGGCAGAAAGGATTTCTGTCAAGGCTGCAGCATGTCTTTGTTTCTTCCTAAAGCTCTTCCATTTTGTGTTTAGGAAGGCTGCATGCATTTTTTTCAGGGAAAAGCACTACCAGTCCTGCCAACATATCTGTTTTCTACTCTTCTGACGATCCATGAATATAATTAACATAGCACAGGAAGAAAATAATTAAACAGTGAAAGATGATCTGACATCAGTTAAGGGCCAATCTGTGCTATTTCATCCTGAAGAATACTTTTTGGGTGAAACCTCCTGCTCCAACCCTTCCATACCATCTGAAAGATTCAATACTGATTACAGATGAAATAAAGTTGATATACTCCTGCGGGTGATGATCTGTTCTTGTAGAGGACAAAACTAAGACTGCCATCTGGCACCCCCTTTTCAAGCTGTAAGGCTGAGTGGGGGGTGGTAGATGAGTGTTCAAACCCAGGCCCGTGCAGCAGAGGCTAACCGCCGCACTCCTGTGCTCTAAGCACTGTGTGCTGGTCTCCTCCAGGCAACCAGTATGCAGGTTGGGAATTAAAATTGTTAAGTACCAGTAAAAGAGGATAAATTTTAAATAGAAATGGCTTCAGAAAATTCTATATATGTACATAAAATTCTGCATTGCAATGCCCAGTCTGATGTGTATTCACAATATTTGACTTCTGTTCATCTCTGCCTTGCAGGTTGTGGCAAAGGGACAAGCTGTGCTTTTGGGAAGGGTCCCCTCGTCAAACAAAATAATAAACCTTAGAATCACTGAGAAGATGATGCCTGCCTTTCGCTTTTTAGCTTACTACTTTGTTGCAAATGGGGACCATCAAGAGATTGTTGCTGATTCTGTGTGGGTGGACGTTATGGATGTCTGTGAAGGAAAGGTACTTTCAAAGCAAGTAGCTTCTGTTATTGTATTCCAAAATAAAAATATAACAATGGAGTATCAGCAAAGCAAGTGCAAGCCTGGGGTTAAAAAGTGAAAGACATTTGATTTTTATTGAAAAAGGGAGTCATCAGGATGCTTGTTAAAATATATAGCTGGTAAAAGCTCCCAGAAGTAATGGTAGAGATAGCCTTCATCTATAGGACAGGTTGTGCCTCAAAGAGATGAAAAACACAGTTTCATACAGATCATAGAATCATAGAATGGTCCAGGCTGGAAGGGACCTCTAGGGTCATCTAGTCCGACCTCCCCGCAGTCATCAGGGACACCCCCAACTAGAACAGGTTGCCCAGGGCCTCCTCAAGCCTCCCCTTGAATATCTCCAGGGAAGGGGCCTCAACCGCTTCCCTGGGCAACCTGTTCCAGTGGTCCAGCACCCTCAGAGTAAAGAACCTATTCCTAATATTCAAGCTAAATCTGCTCTTTTCCAGCTTGAAGCCATTGCCCCTCATCCTGTCACTGCAGGTCTTTGTAAACAGACCCTCGCCAGCCTTCCTGTAGGCCCCCTTCAGGTACTGGAAGGCTGCTGTTAGGTGTCCCTGGAGCCTCCTCTTCTCCACACTGAGCAACCCCAGCTTCCTCAGCCTGTCCTCATAGCAAAGGTGCTCCAATCCCTGATCATTTTCATAGCCCTCCTCTGGACCCGCTCCATCAGTTCCATGTCCTTCCTATATTGAGGGCTCCAGACATGCACACAATACTCCAGGTGAGGTCTCACCAGAGCAAAGTGGCAGAATCACCTCTCTGGATCTGCCTGCAATGCACCTTTTGATGCAACCCAGGATGTGATTGGCCTTCTGGGCTGCAAGTGCACACTGCCTGCTCATGTCCAGCTTCTCATCCATCAGCACCCCCAAGTCCCTTTCCTCAGGGCCGCTTTCTAATACCTCATGCAGATAAATCCCCCTCTACAAGTGTATATATATTAGAAATCTGTAGAGAAACACCAATAGAATAGTTGAAGGACAGAATCTCATTATAACTTTGTCTTTTCCTAGAGAGGCTCATCACATGAAAGAAAGTGAAGCAATTTACTAGGGGGAAGGGAAAGAATTTGAAGTAATTTTTCAAGCTTTTTCATGCCTGTTAAAAGCAGTTTTCTGAGATTGTATAGTGCTTCAAAAGCACTTTAAAAAAAGATTGCATTAGAAAATGAAGTGTGGATAAAATACGAGCCTTTCTAAGCCTCTAAGCCTTTCTTTCGCCTTTCTCCTTCTCCTTTTTGGTACCATAGCGTAAAATGAAACAAACACCTTACACATAGTTTTATAAATTTTCTCAATAGTATGAATCACAAACACTGAGAAGTGCCAGCCCTCTAAAATTACATTTTTTTCCCTGAAAATGTTTGTTTTGGAAAAAGAATGCAATAGTCCATTGGGAAAAAAAGTTTTCAGGAAAAATTATCCATCTCTAACACACAAACCAGCTCTTCATTCACTTCATGCACATTTGTACAATGACAAAACCCAGTTGCGTTCAATTTGGCATTTCTATTAATAATTCCCTATTAATTCCATAATCATCATGGCTACTGCCTCGTAAACTAGAAAAGTGTCTACATCAGATAAGAACCCACCCATGCTGAAAAATTCAAGTCTGAGATAGAAAGCCTATTACAGACTATTGTTGTAATTAATAGCAGTTTTGTTTCCACTGGACAATAACAAAATGAGGTTGAAGGGCCTGGTTCAGCAAACCCCTTACACATAGTTTTAATTCCCATTGCTGCTAAAGTGTCATTGAAAGGCAGTGTCCAATATTCTGCACAGACATAATTTTTAACCCCCCACATTGTCCTCCAGTGGGAGATTTCTGCACCTACATCTTCCAAAACTCAGGATCCTAGGCAGAAACAAGGCAATACAGAACCATCTCCTAGCCTCTAACTGCTGACATAGCCAACAGCATTTTCTGCCCAAACAGTCTTTGCTTTTTATTAACAAACGTGACATTTTTGTTTCAATATTTTCTATTTAGATTAAAGTGAGAACAGAACAAGAGAGATATGAACCAGCAGACAGCATCAATTTACTGATTGAAACGGACCATGCAGGAACAGTTGCCTTAGCTGTGGTTGATAAAGCAGTTTTTATTCTGAACAAGAAATATAAGCTTACATCCAAAAAAGTAAGATATCTGTAAGAAGAAAATATCCACTAATTAAGCAAAATTTTCAATGACTAATAAGAGGATCAAAATTTAATTAATGGCTATTAATTTTTTAATCACGGCTTTGCTGAGCTTGAAAGTGGTTTTGCTTTTACAATTTAGGATATATTTAAGATTATTTATATATTTAAACGGTGATTGCCATGCTGCAATAGACATGTTTGTAAATTCAATTAAAAATATTCCTGCAAGTATTTTTACATAAATATAAGTATAAATATATTTTATATATAAAATTTATGTCCCCAACTAAAACATCTTTCATCTTTAATCTCAGTTTGCAGGTGCTGCTTTTACCACCAGTTTGCGTTACTTCTGCAAGTCAAAGGCAGCACTAATTTTTTTAATATGTATAAAAAAACCCAACCAAACAAAAAACGTTGCTGATACGTACAGTCCATCTATGCTTTTTTATTTGGCAGGTATTTAATGCTATGAATTCGTATGATCTTGGATGTTCTGTCGGTGGTGGTGCAAATAGCATTCAAGTTTTTACTGATGTTGGTCTGGCCTTTTTATCAGATACAATTAAATCCAACATTCGGGAAGGTAAGTGCAATCTACACCCTACTTTAGATGTTTGTACAAGACCACTCTAGATTTGGGGGACTGATTGCTTAAAAATCATAAACTTTTTATCTTGATGCTGTAAGATTTCTCGTGCCTGTGAATTTTTCTTCTTCTCTTCTTCCACTGAGTGCTGGCAGCTCAGACAGCCAAGGTCTTGGCTGCTGGTCTTTTGGTGCCCAGCTCAGCTTGGGCAGGTAGCAGTTGGCTTGGGCTGTAAGGTGACTCTGCAAACTGAGATTCTTCTGTGAATGAGATGGGTCCTAAAATGGACTTTCCATGAATGATCTGAATGACCAGTCTGTTACTGTCATAGTATAATGACCAAAATCTTCTCTTCTGCTTTCCCAGACTATAAATGTCCCCAAGGTACCAGGAGGCAGAAAAGATCTCTGGAATTTCAGAAGAAAATGTTGGGAATTGGTATGTCACCAAGGTGGCCAAGGTTAGGCAAGGTTTAGCAGGAGGAAGCAAAGGGAACTGGCTTACATCTAGGAGGCAAGAAGCGATAGGGTAGTAAAAGATACCGACTTATTCATAGTCCCAGTTATTGAGAGAAGTACCATAACCTAGCAAAAGTGACCTCATCATTTATCTAAACAACCCAAACAATGAAACCAAAGAGTGGTCCATCTGCAAACAGAAAATAATTCACCATTTTATAGTCCCAAATGTGAAGCATTTCTACCAGAGATTATGTCATGGAATTATTTCATGATTCATAGAATCTCATGAACAGAGATTATGTTATGTCATTGCTTTAAAGTTTTTCAAAGTTATTTGTATGGCCAGAAAATGTTATCTAGATCCTAGTCTTTTTCTTCATGTTCTGCTCTGAAGTTATGCCAGCTTTGATACTTTTGCTCCAATTAAGAGAAGATCTAGTATAATATTTGGCCTAAATTAATAAATAAATAAATAAATTATATAAATTGATATTTCCTTTCCAGAAGACATGAAGTTTTGAAGCTGGGATCTCCCTTACTTTTGAATAGGTCTCTTTATTCAAGAATGTCAACACTGCTATAGCTATTTCTATCAAGTTGTCTAATTCCAGTTTGCCAAGGAGGCTTTTTGTAATTCACAGTCAGAATTTGAAGAGAAAGCTTAGAATAGAATATCTAGGATGCCAGAGGGCCCATAGTTTCCTCCTGTGTTTGGGGACTGGTTTTAGGACAGAGAACAGGTTCCCTGCTGAAGGTAGACTGTTACAATATCAACTAACATTAACTGCAAAGAATGACAAGAATGAGCACAAGGAACACCTTGATGCTTATTGCTACTTCCACAGCACTAATTGTGGGCTTTACTTATATTGCAGCCAGCAAATATCAAAACACTGCTCTACAAAAATGCTGTGAAGATGGCATGAGATTGAACCCCATGAAGTTGTCTTGTCAGAAACGGCTAGCAAAGGTGGCTGGCTCCCCGGAATGCAGAAAAGCCTTCCAGGACTGCTGTGAGAAAGCCACAGCCCTCAGGAAGCAGGCGAAGAGGATCAGAGTGGGCTTAGCACGAAGTAAAGAATGGTGGCATTCAACTGTCTACAGAAAAATACCCTTCATCCGGTGGCAAGGGAGGGTTAATGGGCATTTAAAGCTGTGGGGCAAGGGTGGAAGTTGTCACAGCACCATTTCAGTGAGCCCTGGTATAGTGCTGCAGCCACACACAATTGCATCTTCACAACTATAATCCGTGAATGTGGGAGTGGCACATGATAATATCTTGGGGTGAGAAAAGGAAGTACTTTAGCCCCCTTTGGACCGAGTGCAGCCCTTATGGAGGAGCTGTTGGCCCCTGCCCGCACCCTGGGAGACCACAAACGGTGGAGCAGAGAAGGGGGTGGTTGTCTCTGTTCAGGGGTCTGAGTGATCTCGGATTTGTGGCTATTCCATTAGTGATACTATTGTTATTACACTCGAATACCTCCAGATCACTACCTGATGAGAAGAGACCACTTCAGCCAGGGACAATTTTGTATCTTTCTTCTTTTCTTCTCCTCAACATCTATCTTTAATCACATAGAAGCTCATGTCACACACATACACACAATATTATATACTGAAAAAAAAAAAAAAAAGACATATTCAAAGTATAATTTCAGCTACCATTTTTCTCAGACCTGCCCTGTCTGTCGGAAATACAGGAGGGTGGGAACATCTTTGCTACTCATTATTAAAAGGGAATATTTTCTGACTTGGCAGAGTATAATTGTTGAAGTTGGGAAAAAAATTTATCCTTTTTTTCAACGATAAATTTTGGTCATTGCTTCTCTTTTTTCAGCATTTTATTTTTAATGCACAAGATGAAACCCAGGTGAAGTCTTTTCATCCAGAGTGCTTTTCATGCTGCTTTCTCTCTGACAAACAGACTCTCTGCAAGACAGTGTCAGGTCAGCAGCCAAAGACTTCAGAGCAGAACCTCCACTCTTGTTTTACAGACTATGATGAACATGAGGAATTTTTTGATCAAACTTCTGTCAACTTGCGCACTTATTTTCCTGAGAGCTGGTGGTGGAATTTTGAAGAAGTGAAAAACCCTGGAAACCATAGGTACTATATTACTTGACTAGGTGAATATGTCTAAATTAGTATTGTAAAATGAATATAAATATCAGCTTTATGTGTTTTCTGAAACAAAACACTTCGCCATATTTGCAAGTGCTTTGTCTCCACAACCGAGGGAATATTTTTTTCCTTACAATATTCAAACTTCAGCAAATGACAGTGTTTATGTTTTATACATCCTCCTTAATATGTTTTATTTTCTGTTTCTTAGTGTAAAAAACTTTGCTCCTGACTCCATAACTACCTGGGAAGTTCAGGCAATAAGCATATCTCCCGAAAAAGGTATAAATATTGTGTATTTTATTGGGTTTCTTTGCATGGATGAGTAGAGAAATGCATATTTTTAAATGTTATGTTGACAGAGCAAAACAGTCTGTAGCGAAAAACATAAAGTATTTTGATTGTGGCATTTAGTCCTCTCTTTTATGCCACATTTATGCTCAGCTAGAATTTAAGGGTTAGATACATATTAGTAAAAACATGGTAGTCTCTGAAGGAGGATAGATTGTAAAATCAAAATTGTCCCCCGTTCTTTCAAATCTAGAAACCAACTCACTTCAGCTTACACATGGCAAGGTAGCTACAAGAAAAATAGCAGTTATTTGAATATTTCTCGGAGCAAGTTCTGGCTGTCTCAGAGAAGCATGAAAATCTTTGGTCTCTGGAAAGCCAAATAAGAGAAGAGCTCCAGGAGACTAGCAGAGGATCAGCAAGCACTGAACACCAGAGAGTCCAGGTTCCAAGGTGTGGAAGCCCCTGGGGACTTCTTTGGGTTAACCAGGACCAATACAGGAGGGACAAAGGGTCCACTTGGTACTGTCCACTCCCCTTTGGAAAGGAAGACTCATCCAGGGGTACAGTGACAGAGATGGAGTTTATTTAGAGAAAGAAAGGAAAGATCATTATATTTTAAACATGGTGTTTGCAGGAAAGCTGGGCCACATTTTACTCACAAAAGCTACAAACGCTCCTGCCAAATCTTACCTATCAAATAAAATGGCAGTGACTCCAGAGGGCAAATCATCCACTCCTGAGATAGGTGAGCTGAAATGCTCCCTGGAGATGTCTGTCTTCTCCTGCTCTTGACCTCAGGGGAGCCCAGGCAACAGGTTTTGATTAGACATTGAACCTTTTATTGGTTGATATTAAATGTGTAATCAATTCTCAACACGTTTTTTTCCCTCATCCCAGGATTTTGCATTGCTGACCCCCACACCTTTGAAGTTTTCAAAGACTTTTTTATATCCCTGAGATTACCATACTCAGTCAGACGACATGAACAACTAGAAATAAAAGCAGTGGTTTACAACTATCTGCCCAACGATCTCCAGGTAGTATTATCATCAACTGCTGTGCTATACTCATCTGGCTAGGCAGATATAAAGCAGTGTTATAATGTAAATGACCCAGCCACCTTCCTACAGCCCAGGCATCGCCCTCTCATTGTGAAAGTCTCCCCAAAGACAGGAGCCAGTTCTACTCACTAATCAAACTTACTGTATAAAACAGATTTTATTTACCATAAGACATAGTCCAATTCTTCGTCCTTGAGTTTGACTTCATTGAAGTAACCAGCTACTTTTGTGCTGCCTGCCAGTCTGGGCAACCTCCAGCTGCTGATAAAGCAGGTACACAAGATACAGAGGTAAATTATAAGCCCACAATCTGATATACTAGCCAGAAAATTCATTGAGCAGGCAATGCAAAGCCACTTTATTTCTACATGTGACACCAATCCAGCTCTGCATATGTCCACAGTTGTCACTGGGCTTAGGGCCTCCCTCATCTTCAGCCTGATGTTATTTTTCTTCCTCTCTTCCGACCTCTCAGCCAGCTTTGTTTGACCAACATCTTCTGAACTGAGGTGAATGGTATAGAACTGGGATATATAAAAATGTACTATCCTTCTTACCTCCCTGTGGCTCAGAGATAGGCCAAAATTATATTGCAAATGTACCGTAATAAAGAAATATTAGCTGATTTACCTTCACAACCCCATGTAGATGAATATTAACAGACCGTAGGACCATAGAACAATTTAAGTTGGAAAGGACTTCCAGAGGTCTCCAGTCTCAGCTGCTTCTCAGAGCAGGCCCAGTCTGAGGCCTTGTCTAGTCATATATTAAATATCTCCAAGGAGTGATACCCGACAAGCTCTTTGGAGAAACTATGCCAGCATATGATCCCTTCTTGGTGATAACGTTTTCCCATTCTGTAAATGAAAAATAGTAAGTTCAGGGGAGCAAAGTGAAAATTACTTTCTGTCTTGCAAAATGTCTGCATTACCTTTTTTTTTTTTTTTTCCCAAGCGAAATGTAGTCTCTCCAGTTCTACTTGTTTCTCATTTCCTGCTTTTATCTCGACATAGTGGAGCTGTATTTTTCCTGGGTGGTAGTGCACAAATCACAGGTGTTGCCTTGTCCCTGCAGGTGACAGTGAGGATGGATGCAGTGAAGGGGCTGTGCACTGCAGAGGCATCAGAGAAGGATGTTCAGCTGAGTCTGGTGGCAAAGGGAAACTCTGCAACACCAGCCTATTTCTCGGTTGTCCCTCTGACTGTGGGAGAAATCCCAGTTACTATAACGGCTTTTGACATCATTTCTGGGCACACTGATAGCATTAGGAAGAACCTCAAAGTTGTGGTAGGTATAACTATTTGAGGGCAGGCACTTCATGAATATGTACTTCTCTTCAAATATAATATTCGATAAGCATGAAGCTCGTGCAGAAGGAGTTGAAATCCTAGAAACTTCTAGAAGCAATCTCCAGAAAGCTATTTCTCAGCAAGGCTTGAGCTATAAGTATGGGAAGAAAGTTAACCCCATGGTGGGTTTCTGTGTATTGTATATGGAAAGAGTTGTTCCTTATGGCAAAAAGACATCCTTCTACCCATGACACAGCAAAAACTTCCTTCACACAGTCAGTGCCCATCACATAGTCTTTGACTTCTACCTGCTTCATTGACATTTATAAAAATTATTTTTCCCTTATGGAGCCAAGATTGAAGATGTCCATCTAGCAATATTTTGAGAAGGAAATACTCTCCTAGTCATGAAGTTAAACTCTATTTTGTCCCTTCTAGTTAATGGATCTTCAATCTTTAAATTGCATAGGTAAAAACCCATACAGGCAAAGAAAGATGCTTGATTATTTAATACCTCAGTTCTCTTTTAAAGTGATAAAAAGGAGAAGTCTTTTAGAAAAGATTCAACTTTTCAACAGTCAATACTGACTGGCACAGATTAATTTCTGCACTCAAGCAGCCCACTGAGGGCCATTTTCAACACACACAAAAAGAGCAAAATAAGAATCCTTGCACCATTAGTGTTAGAGGATAGCCATGTAGGTAAAGATAAGTCATAGGCTGCCAGAAACCTGCTGTTGTTACAGCCATAACTTTTCTAGAGATAGACACAGTCTCAGAGTTCAATGCTACACTAAAACATGAGAAGTGTCTTTAAAAAAGGCTCTATTAAAATAAAAATTGTAGGAAATAGGGTGTGTAACAATAAAAAGAAAAAAACTTCAAATTTTACTAACAAGATGAACTCAGGACTTGGAGTATTTCATACATGAGAGGTTTATAAAAATGAAACCACCTATGAACTCGACTTGCACAGGTCGCAAGGCTGAGAATAAATTTGAAGTTTAATTTCTCTGAGTTGTTTTGGTTAAAAGGATTTCATCCAGGGAATTATGTCAAGAATAGCAACAACAAAAAAAAGTCAATAGAGTTTATTACCATTTCAACTGGGAGACTGAAATACTGATTTGAAGCTTCAGTTTTACTTGGAGAGAAATCTCACTCCAAAATAATTTATTTCTGCCATCCATTGGTGTGGTGCAAGAGCGGAGATGGTGGCTTTCATGCAGTTAATTTCAGGTGTGAGTGCTTGAAAAAGCGTTGACTTTTTTTCTCTCAATTGTACAGGCTGAAGGTATTTTACAGAGAGAAGAAAAGACCATTTGCATTAACAGTGACTGTAAGTTACAGAAAACAATTAGGTACAGATGAGATTTGGGGTAGAGACAGGGGGCTGTAAATATCTGATGCGTGCAGTGACATACATCTTAATGTACAAACATTGCTTTGGTTGACCAGAACTTGTCACAAATCTCTTCATCCAATACATAGCAAAATACTCAGGAAAGAAAAAACAATTAATTCTAAATGTTTAGAATTTATTTTTAGTATTTCTATGTTTCAAGGTTTCAAGATAATGGTCTTTAAGTATTAAGTAGACATCCATTTAATTTACTTCATTTACTAATGAGCCTTAAAAGGTATTAAAACAAGCCTCATTTCCATCAAGAAAATATTGCTAATGATTGGAAATTAAATGAATTTAAGAAAGATAAATGTATTTCTTTTCATGAATTTGCACTTAAAGTTTCTGTCATAATTGCCACCAAGTGTGAGATGCTTGATGAAAAGCACATTCTAAAATTGCACTGTTTGTTTTTACATCTAAAGAGTCTGCATGTAGATATCTATTTACTATTTATTTACAGTAAAGTCCCATACAGTGGAACTGAACAGACCATCTGATATGGTACCAGGTTCTGATAGTCACGTGTTCATTAGCTTGAAAGGTAAATGTAATTTTTTATCAATAATTTCCCCATAGGTGACAAGAGACACGCCCCTTCAGGCTGCTCATTCCTAAACGTCTCCATTCCCTCCTCATTTTTTCTGCCATGACCCAAATGATCTGTACTGTGTGCCCAGGCTGTAAAACAAGAGCCTCAAGGCTGATCAAGTACTTTTCTTCTTTCTAATTACTCCCGCTCTTGTATCTCTGTTTACTCTCTTCTCTCCTGTACTTGTATTGGATATCGTAGCTTTATGCGGCCCATCCTGCCTCATTGTGCCCTGGGTAACTATGGGAAGGCTAGGGTGGGAAGGGAAGGGTTCACCTTTTCTAATAGCCCCACAGTGCATGTAGGTCTGTAGAAATCTGCTTTAGTCTTCAGAAATAAGAATGCCAGATTCTGATATATAAGTTCTGAAATGTTCTGTTTTTCTAAAAAAAAATTATTTGAACTATCATATATTTACTTAATCAAATAATCATATAGATAGGTATATATACTTATGCATACATATTTAAAAACATCTACTAGTAAGTACCCTTATTAATGATAAAAATGTTTTACTTCCAGAAAATGTAAAATAATGTATTCTTCACACAAAGGCTATTGGCTGTTGTTTCAAATCCCTGTTCTAAAGTACAAGGATGCTTCAATTCAACAAATGAGAAAATTAGAGAGAGGAAAAATAAAACCAACAAAACTCTGTACAAAATGTTTGGCATGATTAAAGCACAATCTTTTTGTCCCCTGTGGGAGGATCAGATCTGGCTTGGCAAGACTTTTTCAGCCTGAACCTGAAACACCAGTCTTTCCCCCTTTCCTCCCTTCCCTGCTTCCAGTAGCCTCAGGAGAAAGTGCTCCTTCACTGCCCCAGCCAGCCTTGTCAGCTTCCCCAGAACCTGGAATCTCACCCTTGCTCCTCTCCAGCTTTGCAAAATCTTATGTAGCTGAAAACAGTGTTTAATAATGAGAAGCATCAGGTCATGCTGGAGTGACAACTTACAGTTAGTATGACCTTTCTTCATGTTACAACAGTCAGCTTTAAATACAGCATGTACTGTGGCTTGTGTTTTTTACTACAGGGAGTATTATGGATGAGTCTGTTGAAAACTGCCTTAGCCTCACGGGAGTTGAGAAACTTATTAAGGTGCCCACAGGCTGTGCAGAGCAAACGATGGTGAAAATGGCCCCTGCAGTCTACGCTATTGAGTACTTGGATGCCAGTCAGCAGTGGATAAACTTTAATTCTGAAAAGAAGGAGGAAGCCATTAGTATGATTGAAAAAGGTATGGAGAAAAAAAACAAACAAACCCTACCCTGAGACTAACCAGAGTCATTGTTATCCCTTTGCATTGACACTAACTAACCATTGCTACTTGCCAAAGGAATGAGGGTTGTCTTTAACACAGCCAGGAAGAAATGCCTCTGCCAATCTGCAGATAAACAGGAGAAACAGACTTGTGATCAGGATTTAGGTGACTAATTGCCTACACCAGACATTGCACAGTATTGACAGTCACAGTCCACCCTCTCTCTTGCCTAATTTAAAAGTAGAAAGTAAAACTTGAGCTGATCAGTTTAAATTCTTTTCTGAGTAAATGGACATCAAAGGCCAGTTTATTATTTCCCACAAACGTAAATGTGCAAGTAGATCAAGATGTAACACGTCCTAAAATTGCTTGTTTCTCCCCCTGCATCATAGAGAGTGAGTGCTTAGGATAACCAGCTGGGCTGTAGACTTCTCTGCAGCAGATAACTGTAGGTAGCAAGGAGACTATCACTAAGAAAACTGCAAATGGTAACCATGGTATTGACGCTTTCTCTTCCACACTCCTGTATTCACTACATGAGCTAGAATAAGCTTTGGACCAACAGCCTTGGACCAGCTGAGGGAGAGAGTTTCTTTAGGGAGAGGACAGCTGCAAGGCTGCTTCTTGAAAAGCCTATTCCAAAAACATAATCCAAAACTGGTGTTAAACACACAGCAAAGCCAAGACCACTGCATCTGGAAGTGGAGATGTTGCAGCTCACAGGCGCTAACATAGATACCGAGAGTGCCAGTTACCAGCATCAGTTATCAGTAGTGCAGCAGGTACAGCTGATCTTTCTAACTGTAGTATTGTGCACACCACATGAAGCAGTGCTGTGCACATGTCTTCATGATCTTCAGACAACGTGTGATACAGGTTTCATCAGGAAAAAATAACAGTATAAATAGAGATTAAAAACATGCAAACAGTCATTGCCTGTTTGTCTAAAATTGCCTAAGATTATCTAAGATTTATCTAAGATTGCCTAAAGTGACATGAGATCCTGCTGATAAGTATTTGGTATTATCAGCAGTATTAGTGCCTATATTATGCTTTTATTGATTCTTATTAAAGTTCACTGGGGTAGAAAATTAGCTTTGTGCCTATGATACAGACTTTATCAAGATAATAGCAGTCTGATAGCAGACCAGAGGCCACAACTCATGATTTCTAAGCCTATGTCTGACCTAAGAGGTTTTATATTTCTTGATTCCATACAAAATAAAGTCAACAGCTTGAAAAGTTGCTAGTAGTGGGAAATAAGTTTCCCAAGATTTACTACATAAAAATGTTTTGTATCTATAGATACCTGCAGTTTTGAGGTTATTCTCATAGCTCAAACAAGTCAAACCGGACGATCTAAACCTAGCACTTATTTAGTGTCAAAGGCCTGCTGGCTCAGTCATTTCCTCCTTGATGTACTGATAAACCCCTCCATGTTCTTCCACTAATCAATACTGAATGTATCCAGATCAATACAAGGCATGTATGAAAATGCCCAAGAAATACATGTACTCTCTTAATGGTCATGTGCTGTCCTGTTCATGCAGGTTATACTAGAGTGCTTCATTTTCAGAAGGAGGATGGCTCCTATGGAGCATTTAAAAAAACCCCCAGCAGCGTATGGTAAGTCTATTTTTCAGGACTTGATAGGCTTTTTGGTTATTTTGTGGGGTTTTGTTTGTTTCAGTTTGTTTTGCTTTTTCCAAAATACCTCTATTATCATTTGATGCATTGTAAGTTATTTTTGGTTCTGGTTGGGTTGGGTTTTTTTTGGGGGGAAGGGTGGAAGGGAGGGATGGATTTTCATAATATGGTGGGTATGGTGTTGCCTATATACTTTTATCATGGATAGTCAGCAACCTAAGTCTCTGAGCAGGGTTAGTCCTTGGTGAAGGAGATTTATACTGAGCCACTGATGATTTTACATTTCCCACACATTAGAAATGTTCATGCTGATGTTGAATGATAATTCACTAGGTTCCAGTGAGTGCACTGTATTGAATATAGGTCTATGTACAAAATGAGTATGTTTCTTTTCCTGTCAATATGCTTTGCTATAAATATACGTCAGCACAAGTTAGGAACATTTTCTTTTGTCCAGGTTAACTGCATTCATTGTTAAAGTGCTCACAAGGTGCAGAGGATACATTAATATCCAAGACAGTCACATACACAACTCCGTTTCCTACCTGGTTAATCAACAGCAGGCAGACAATTCATTCCATGACCATCATCCAGTATTGGATAGGACTATGCAGGTAGGTCATCCATATTTAGAAGCATTTGTTGCATATTTAGGGCTGTTAGGAGTTGAAAGGTGTATTTTGAGTTGTTGCATAACAAGAAATGTATCTAAAGAAAAGGAATCTGTAATGTAAGTACAAAATCTGTAATCTAAAATGAATTTGTTAAAAGATCTGTTATGTTAGAGATGCATAGCTAGCACTTTATAATCTTTATCTTTTGATCCAGTCTTAGATAATTATCCAGTTGACCTATGCCTCTAGAGCACTTAGAAAATTAATTCTGAAATCTTTGTGCTTGGTGAAATATTATGTCTTTTCCTGTCAAAGGCAATAGAGCTATAGAATCATAATTTAGTTTTGAAGGAACTTCCAGAAGTCATCTAGTCCAACCCCTGCTCAGAACAGGTCTAGTCAGATCAGATTGCAGAAGGTCAGCTGAACCTTGAGTACCTCCAGGGATGGGGATCCCACAGTCTCTCTGGCTAACCTGGTTCCGTATTTAATCACTCCAATGGTGAAAAAGACAAAATAAACAATTAAGGCCTAATCGTAATCTCCAATAGATGTGTTAATCTACACACTCAGGAGCTGTGCATGACAATTTTGTACAGTTAAGTCTTTCCAACATAAATAAACATTTGGGACGAAGCAAAAGAGGAGGTTGTTGTCAAAGGAGACCATGAATAAAAGAAACAAAAAGAAGGACAGGAATGAAAATTCAGAACTTCAGATATAAAAAAAAAAGGCTAATGAGAGCACTGTGTTTATTATACCAAGAAGAGGAATAAGAAATGATCTAACAACACTGCATAAATAACTTTACAGGCAAAAAGTTCTGGGTGTTTGAGGGCGCTTTAGTGTATAGGCAGCAGCAGAGAAACAGAAAAAAACCCAAAACCACTAGTGCTTGGAAACTGAAGCCATTAATATGCTGATCTGAAATTGTAGATTTTTAATTATAAGTTAAGTAATTAAGTATTTGATAACCAGCTGAAAGGTGTAGCGGGTTCCTAATCTCTTAGCACTGTTTAGTGCAAACTGGCAGCCATTGTAGAGGATATACTTTAGGTGAACACAAGTAATTGAACAAAATTAAAGGGTAAAACTACATGGTCTATGGTCAGATGGTTTGACAAGAAGGTTCTTGACTTCATGAAAAGTTATTTTCTAAATTTAATCATATGTATATACATGTACATTTAACTTTTCCTTTTCTCTTTTCATGTTTGACCTTTCAGGGTGGCATTAGGTCAGCAGAAGAGGATTTGGCTTTGACAGCCTTTGTAACTATAGCCTTGCAACAGACTCTACAGGTCTACGAGTCACCTGATGTGGTAGGAAGCCTGACTGTTTATCTTGATGTCTGAAGGCTATTCCACCACAGCCTTTCCACCCTGTTGTCTTAAAGTACTGCAAACAAGAAGGTTAAAGTCTGCTTATATCCATGGTGGATAGAAAAAATGCCTTGGCTTAATGTACAACAAAGCTGTTTCAAGCTACACAGTCCACCATCAATGGCTATAATCATTAAGCAAAAATTACTCAAATTGTCTCAAAAATTATGACCATGAAATGTTCTAATTTCCTAGTACTCTTATCAGAAGTAACAGTTAGTGGGCCTGAATGACCTTTTCAAATGGATCCATTCTGTTCTCACAGGTACAAGTGATTAGAAAAGCAGTGGCTTACATGAAAAATCAACTTTCAGGAAATACTAACTGCTACTCTACAGCCATCACTGCTTATGCTCTGACGCTTGTGCAGTCTGATGGTGAAGAAGCCCAGTTTGTGAAAGAAAAATTAAGGGCCTGTTCTGTCTTTAATGCAGGTATGAGTAACCGTTCTTAACAATTCTGTTAGAAAGCACTTTTCCGAATTAAAGCACTATGAGCATTCTTATAGGAACAAAGCAAATTCAAGTAAATGAAGAATATTTTATTTTATATAAGTGTATATATGTGTGTAATATACTTAATTACATAATCACATATTTCAGAGTTGAAATTGTAATATGTGGTTTGTATAAATTATTATCACTATAAAGTAAAAACTTACCATTGTGAAGTTTGGATCGTGATTGGATCTGATACTCAAATTGGAACAAAAGCATGGTAAATCATCATTTATTTACCTTTTCTGCTTCCCTTGCTGCCTACCAAAGTTCCACATCCCTAAAGTACACCAAAAAAAAAAAAAAAAAA
>VZTM01032908.1:117174-146109 GCA_013400555.1 Jacana jacana
AAATTACATAGTAACCTGTCAAAGAAGTAACTCAAATCCTTACGATCCCCTCAGTCTCAACTGTATTAGGCCATTTTCAAAGCACATGGACCAATAAACACCATGGTAATTTAAACACAATGAAACTGAGGCATAACATGATCATACTCTCAAGTAGCTCTGATTCCTTGAACAAAATGAAAATTCAGTACACCATATAGCATAGAAGCAACAGCCAGATGTTAGGTTACATGAGAAATACAGTACTGTATTACTCATTCAAAAAATGCAGATGTAAACCAGCAGGCAGTACTGAAGACTAAATTATCCCTCGCCCATAAGTACTATATGTAAAATTTATGCAAGTCATAACTGGGAAATAGATAAGATTCTTAGTGCTAGGTTTCACAGATTAACACTCGACATCAAATTATCTGAAATCTTATTAGTGTTAAAATATTCTGCTTCAGGTTTTTATTTTATTCTTAGGGTTTTATTTGGAATACTAGACTTTCCATACAGACTTCCATTAACTTTTAGGAAGACTGTAGTGTCTTACCTGTGATTTAAATCTGGTTTAATGCTGAATTTGTCACCACAATGCGCACCACAGTTGTGCATGACATTTCACATTATACCTATAAAGAGACTAAGAAATTAGAATATTGCTGTTATTTGCATATTTTTTATTCAAATGCACTTTGAAATGTATCGTTCAAGACAGTATCCTGTGGTTAGTCTCATGAATAATCACCTTGCCAGCTCTCATGTCATTGCAGTACCTGAGTAGCCTTCTCTTCTGCCTTGGATGCCCACTTCTGTAACAAGCAGTGCTGCTCTTCAATGAATAATCTTCAGGGCCAGAATCCAGATCAAAATCCTCTAAATTATTCTAATGTGGAGAACATCAAGTGCATGTCAGCATACCAGCTCCAGAGGCAGTAGCATAAAGGCTGCACTGGTGAAGTTCAGGTCAGGTGTGCTAAGGAGAATGAGTTTTTAATACTGCCTGCTGCATTGTTGAGCCTCAAGGTGTTTGAATTTAGTTGGCTAACTCTTAAGTCTACTATGATCCTGAGCAATCTGAAATATAAGATAGGAAGTTTTATTTTTACTTTTGCTTTTCCTTCATTGTTGGAGGCTATAATGTCAGAAAGTTCTCTATAGCAAAACAACTCTCTCAGTAACTAGTGGGGACACCCAGCTAAGACAGAAATTACTTACTTTTTGTCAGGCAATGTTAAGGGAAATATATCCTACCATAGTATGGCAATTTATTCCCATGTCAAGGCACAATTCCCAGGTGAAATACCACCTTGATTTAGCAGTGAAGTAAAGGATCATGAGGGATTGTGTCCTGTGGACTATGGTTCTATTCGTTATTAGAAAAGTTCATGGGGTTTTCTCTTCTTGTGCCACAGCTACTGATGAAAGCATCCAAGTCGGTGTCCATCGACAGTTCCTAACGCGCTCCACATGCAAGTTAGGCATGGTCACTGGCAAACGGTACCTCATCATGGGGAAGGATGGGCAAACAGTTGATGGCAACAACAAGTAAGTGCAATGAAAGCTGCTGTCATGGACCATGAATCCAGAAGATACTCAACCTATTAGAATAACTCCAGAAAGCAAAGACAGGGCCAAATTTCTTAGGAACTGATTCTGCAGGCTGTGCTGAAATGCAAAGCTAAAGAGTACCTGTGGGGAACAGCCGAGCCACCCAAATCTATTGGCTGAAATATCTGTGCAGAGCCTGGTTCCCACACTTGTCAGAATCAAAATCTGGCCCTGACTCCACTGGGTTAAAACTCACAGATAGAGAAGGAGAATGGGAGATGCTACATAGTTCCATCTGCTGCAGATGCCTTACACGACTCCTTTTTTTTGCAAGATAAGTGGGTGGGACTGTGTCTAAGAGCAGCTCTCAAAGTTTCTGTTATGTCATGCATGCAAATAATGTATACTTCTCATTTCTCATTGTCATACTTCTAATGAAAAAAAGGGAATTTATCTGAGGAGGAATTTGGTCTGTCACTATCAAATATTCAGTGAGGAAGATATGTTAAATATTTAATTTTCCTGTGCAGAACTGGAAAGAGGTATTGCCTCTGAAAGCTTCTAGGGGGAAGACCTTCACAAATTGTGAGAACTAGCTCCTAAACCTTAAAACGTCCCTTCTCCCCATCTCTATATGACACCAAAGAGAGTGCTTAAGTCTGGAGCCTGCTTCAACAAAACCTGCTACAGACTGAAGTCTCACAGCAGAGGTGTAACCTCCAAAGTCTTCTCCAGTACAGTTGTAAAAGGCCAGAAGTTACACGGGCTTTTACTACGGAAAATTAGGAAACATTTTGGGATGCTCTGTTGAAACTGAACTCCCCTTCAATGTGTCCCATTAGTGTGCACTGAGGCTTTTTGTGCAACTCTGGAAAACTCTGATAGAAACCTGGTGTCACTCCAACCACAAGTCCAGCCAGGTCTGTCCCAGCTTGGCACTGACATGTCCCAAACTTTATTCAAAGCTCAGTTAACTTGCTGCTGCAACTAGGTTTCAGGCAAGTTGCTTGGCTAGTATAACTCCTCCTGATCTCAGAGATGCCTCAGTGTTGTGATGGAACATCACGGGGTTTGCACTTTCCCATTCCTCCATGTCAGCTGGAATGACTCAACTGGTTTACATGTCCCACTTACACTCAGGATGCAGTACTTCCTTGATGCACAAGCCTGGATAGAGAAAATTCCAGAAGACAGCGAGTGCCGCACCACCCTGCACCGGCAAGCCTGTGCTGACCTCCAGGACTTCATGAGCACACGGGACAGCCTGTGCCTCTTCTGAATGATTGCTCTGCTCCTCGCATCCCATCCGTGTCGCTCCTTCCAGAATTCTTCTTGCAAAGCCTGTGCATCAGAGCGGCATCTGAAATATTGCTGAGCTGCTTCTCTCATTATCTGCTTTGCTGATAGGGGTATCTCCTTGTAGATGGGGGGGGAGGGCAATACAACAAAAATTGCAGTTACACTACTGGTTATCATTTTTATTGTCCCTGACACTGGAGAAAAGAGAGCAGGAATTTCTATCTCCCTGATCCATTATGAAACGACACAGTTATCCTGCAAGGCATCATATGAAAAATTATTGTGCTTGCAGAGCTGATTAATTCCTGCAGTCACTGTCACTGCACATAAGAAATCCAAAGAGGCCAAGAAATTTGCATGGGTCAGAGAGAAGACTGGGCATTCATGGGCTTACCAAGCACTGCCTGCATTATGCTGCTACTGAAAAAAAAAAAGAGATACTAACACTCATGCTTCAGCACATCAGTTAGTTTTTTATTTTAATTGTGAGTCCTCACGTAGGGGAATGAACGATCCCACTTGGAGCACTGCAGGATTCCCACATGCACTTCTGAAGCTGGAACTGGAGTTGGCCCAGCATCAGGGGTGGGCAAATGGACTGGATGTGTCCTGTGCCTGACCTGCGCCTGACCTGCTCTGCACAGGCTGGTTAGTGCTGGTAGTTCACTGAGGGCAGAGAAGTGCTTTTTAATTGCATCTTGTAGACACATGTCTTTCCAGCTTTTCTGGTTTTTTTTTTAGAGTTTAATTACTCTGCATTACTTTAAAGAAAATCCTGATGCAATCTGTGGTTGCATTTTTCTAAAGCCTTGCTGGCTCTGTGGCTACACAAACAGCTCTGCAGTGGAGATGCAACATTTGTCAGAGCAAGATGGGGGTTTGGCTGCCACAGTTATAAAGGCAAATGGCAAACCAGGTTGATGATTAAAAATAATCCCAAAACTCAAAACCCAAAACCCAAGACAATTTGTTTTCCACACGGTTTGCCCCAACTTTCAGGTTTAGGGAATGTGACTGTAATGCCTGGGCATATATTCTCTTATTTTTATTGCAGAACTTCTAAAAATGTCAATGATATGGTGAAATCCAGCTGAGGTCAGTAAAGGAAGTGTTACTTTCCACTCACATAAGATAAAGAAAAGGCTGTTCCACTGACATAACAATTATCCAGTAATTCTGCTAATAGTTGTGAAAGAATACTTCTATGGTTAGGGGTCAAATTCTTCTTTTCACTCCACAGGACTTGAGTTAAATACTAATATCTGACCTTTTTTGCTGTGTGGGATGAATCAAGAGCTCAGAGGTTCTCGCCTAGCAGACAAATCACCAAATAATTGCTACACTTAAAACTCTGTAATATGTAGTGAAAGCATCATTAAAATTTCTTATTGGGCCTAAAATGCATTTTACATATTTTATTGCGGTTTACATATTTTCTTCCATTTCACTTAGAGATTAGTCTAAACTGAAACTGCTTAGTGCCTAAGCTTCACAAATGCAATCTCCTAATGTGGAAGTTATGTGTGATTATTAAACTAATTTTACTTTTAGCTTTGGTACAGAAGACCCATGCAGGCTTCCACTTTAAGTCTCGTAATATGGAACCCCTTGGAACACCTTGCTTCCTGCTTTAAATCCCTCTGCCCAAGGAGCTAGCTTAAAACGGCCTCTATCCCCCCCTATTTTTCTGCCTCAAACTCTCAAGCATATTTATAGGGAGAGGGAAGACAATGGTGGAATTATTCTCTGCTGCCAAGGTTGTTAATGTTTGCAGGTAGCGCAGCTGAAGACCTGCTGGAGACTCGGCCAGCACCATGGAGGCCTGCGTGAGGGCTTTGGAAGCATTCATTTCTCCCTCTGCTGCCACAACCTGCAAAGTAAGAGAAATGGGAATGGTACTGTGAGGCTGCCCATAGTGGGGAAAATCCAGCTTTACAGTGAGGAGAAAGAAAATGGGCATTTGGATGTCTGAGACAAGGATACAGGAGCTTGGGGGTAGACTTTGCTGTGGGTCTCACCTTAGCTCTCGCCTCCCGAGTAGCCTCTGCTTCGGCTGCCATTGCCCTCTGCATGGCCACAGGAATCCTGACATCTTTGATCTCCACTCGGGCCACTTTGATTCCCCACTGCTCTGTGGCACTGTCGAGGATAGCCTTAGGGACAAAGACACAATCCACCATGAAGAAGAGCATGGTAGAGAGAAAACCACCTTCTGCAGCTTGCA
Organism: Jacana jacana; assembly: GCA_013400555.1. Lineage (NCBI taxonomy): Eukaryota > Metazoa > Chordata > Aves > Charadriiformes > Jacanidae > Jacana > Jacana jacana. Next base: position 122,234 of record VZTM01032908.1, read on the forward strand.
CAGAAGGAAAGACAGCGTGTAAATCTGCACAACAAAAATATGGAGCCCTTCAGAGGCACTATAATACAACAGGGTAACACAAATTTAAAACTCTTGCTGATCAATAACGATGTCTCCTACGTGGTTTCTCTACTGCCTCCTAAATTATGATCCCCATGCTTTCCTTAGGTGGGCACTTACCAAACTTTTGCTTTTGACAAAGCTTTTTGTTATTATTATTTTGATATTAGGACAGTAATTTCCTAAAATGGCACAAGGCTGTGACAGCACATAAAAGCACACTGTGGGTGAAAGACACAGCACAGCCCTGCAGCACTGGCATGGTCTTCTCCGCTCAGGCTCATGGGCACTATTGCAACCCATATCTCCACCCTGACCCCACTTTGCCCACAGCTGTTGCCCTGGCTGGAGAGGGGTACCATCTCTCCTTGATTTGATATGCTTCTTCTCAGACTGAAAAGAGTAAATCAGGTCTTGCGTTTCTTCTCTGCTCCCTCATTGGCTGCCAAATTAAAACAAACAAACAAACAAACAAACAAACAAACAAACAAACAAACAAACAAACAAACAAACAAACAAACACAAATGGCACTTCAAAGCATAAAAGAACACAGTTCTGTTCTCTTGGTTGGTATGACAGGAAGGAGATACAAGCCTTGCCTTGATTAAGCCTCAATCAAGAGTATGCTCGAGATAGAGCTTCCCACTAGCAGCAGGCTTCTTCCTCACAGCTTGCAGCAGCTTCTGTACAAAGACTAAACTGATCTATTAAACTCACCAGAATTTCGCAATATCAGAATCTTAATTGTGTTTTGATAGGAAAAACCTCTTCTTCAAGAACCTGGGGAAATACCTTCAGAATAACTCTTTCTGACTAAACAGTAAGCTGTATAATTGAAAAAAAAACACAAAGCAATATTTTGCCATCATTGTTGAAGAAAGGAGGAGAGATTATTTCTAATTTGCTACTCCCCAGAACACGCTTGTCAGTGGGTTTTGAGAACCAGATTTACCTGGATACTGTGTGCAATTTCCTCACGACCTGACAAGAGCTGAGCCAAGCTCTGTGTACCCAGAACATTTCTCAGAGTTGTCTGTGCCAAGAGGAAGGTGGACAAGTGGACATCAGTGACGTTAGCAACGGCGCTGACAGCACTGTGGATCCTGTAGTACACCACCCCATCGACTTGGGTAGTAACAGCATCTTTTGTGAGAATCTGTATTGCAGAAAAATGCAGAATTGGAGCATGATTCAATAAGACATGCCTCACCAAGGAAGGGGATAACTTCTTTTTTCCCTCAGTTGAGGAAAAGGCCCCGATAACTCAAGGAAACAAAGGATTTTGTTTGCTTTCTTTATTATTCCCCTGAGAAATGACTTCAAGGAAGTTATCTTGCATCACCAACAGTTTAAACAATGGCAAAACGTTGCACATAGCCTTTAGACATCTGTTCCAACAGTAAGTGAATCTCACAACCTTCTTCTACCTTTCTTCTGTAATACTAAATGATGGTTGTCCTCTTCCTTTCTGGTAGAAAGGGCCATTACTGGACTGGAAGATCTGTGTTACTTCTCCTAAACTATGTGTTTGTTACGAAACACCAGCAAATTAGAACAAAAGTGATAATCAAAGTGCAAGAAATTGTGAGAAGAAACTCTGAATAATATTTAAGCATTCATAGAGGAGCTGCATCATCTTCTGGCAGACAAATCATAGAATCATAGAATGGTTACAGTTGGAAGGGACCTTGAAGATCATCAACTTCCAACCCCCCTGCCATGAGCAGGGACACCTCCCACTAGAGGCTGCCCAGGGAGGTTGTGGAGTCTCCTTCTCTGGAGAAATTCAAAACTCACCTGGACGCATACCTGAGCGATGTCATCTAGGTGTTCCTGCTCCGGCAGGGGGATTGGACTAGATGATCTTTCAAGGTCCCTTCCAATCCCTGATACTCTGTGATTCTGTGATAGAGCAGGTTGCTCAAAGTCCCATCCAGCCTGGCCTTAAACACTTCCAGGGATGGGGCAGCCACAGCTTCTCTGGGCAACCTGTTCCAGTGCCTCACCACCCTCACAGGAAAGAATTTCTTTCTATTATCTAATCTAAATCTCCCCTCTTCCAATTTAAAGCCATTACCCCTTGTCCTGTCACTACACTCCCTGACAAAGAGTCCCTCTCCAGCAGGCTCCTTTCAGATACTGGAAGGCTGCTATAAGGTCTCCCCAGAGCCTTCTCTTCTCCAGGCAGAACAAGCCCAGCTCCCTCAGCTGGTCTTCATAGGAGAGGTGCTCCATTCCTTTGATCATCTTCATGGCCATCCACTGGATCTGTTCCAACAGTTCCATGTCCTTTCCATGTTGAGGACTCCAGAGCTGGACACAGTACTCCAGGTGAGGTCTCACAAGCACAGAGCAGAGGGGTAGAATCACCCCCTGTGACCTGCTGGCCACGCTTCTTTTGATGCAGCCCCAGATGTGGTTGGCTTTCTGGGCTGCCAGTGCACACTGCTGGCTCATGTTGAGCTTCTCATCCACAACGACTCCCAAGTCCTTCTCAGGGCTGCTCTCTAGCCATTATCCACCCAACCTGTATTTGTGCTTGGGATTGCTGTGTCCCAGGTGCAGAATCCTGCACTTGGCTTGGTGGAACTTCATGCGATTTGCACTAGCACACCTCTCCAGCCTAACCAGGCCCCTCTGGATGGCATCCCTTCCCTCTAGCCTGTCCACTGCACCACTGAGCTTGGTGTCACCAGCAAACTTGCTGAGGGTGCACTCTATCCCACTGTCCATGTCTCCAACAAAGATGTTAAATAGCACTGGTCCCAGTACCAACCCCCAAGGAACACCACTTGTTACTGACTGCCACTTGGACATTGAGCCGTTGACCACAACCCTTTGAGTGTGGCCATCCAGACAGTTCCTTATCCACCGAGTGGTCCATCTCTCAAATCTATGACTTCCCAGTTAAACGCTTTGCATAAGTCCAAGTACGTGACATCTGTTGCTCATGTCTGCTGTGCCTTAGCAGGAAGCTGGGCTCAGCAAAGTACTGATGATGCTCCACTGTCTCTAACTTCCTCAGCACCTTTTGCCTGCAAGTAAGTGCTTCACAGACTCCCTGCCAACAGCTGCTAAGCCTTGTACAGCAAAAGTACTGCAACCGTCTTCCTTCCTGTTTTGGGAAGCCATTTTTCATTCCCCTACATGCACCCCTGCAACCCACACTGAAAAAAAGGTTTCTTTGTGACTACAGATACAGAAAGATAATGGTCCAAGAAACAGCTCCTCGGGAACACTACAGGCAATTCCAGGGGCCATAGAGATGCTGGAACCATTCCATCTTCCTCTGCTCTTCACTTAAGGAAGGAGATAGCAGTACCAACTCCACCAGCAGAAGTGTTGTACCAGGGTGGGGCTGGGACTACAGGGAGGAAGGATGTGAATTCATGGAAGGATGAGAATTGCTCAGACACTGATTCTTCAGACTAAATTCTTTGGGCAGGGCAATGTTTGTCAATAAAATGCCTAATGATACGACTCTCCGTTCCTGCTTGGATCTGAGTTCTGTGTCTGTTGACTGTTTTCAAATTCCTTTTAACTTAAGGAAATTAGTCACCCATATGTAATTTGCCTTTTAAGAAACACATAGGGTGTGCATACCTTTGAGCAGTGACTACAATATCACTGAGGGCTTTTTTGAATGGCGAGCTGTGTGTGAGATCCAATTTTATTGCAACATTCTGTTCTGGATATTTTACACTAGTCTGTTGCTTCATTTCCATGTGTGGAATAACAATACAATCAGGAATTTTTTAGCCTCTCCTCTCCTGTCTTCTCTGACTCCTGTTTGCAGTTCTACTCCCCCTCCCTTAAATTTTATCTCACACTTCTGAATGTCAGCAAGAGGAGTTAGCTTGGCCTGCAATGATGCACATGCAGGTTTTCGTAAGTAGAAGAAGTTTTGTAAGCAATCTGTAAATGAGAAGATAGAGTAAATAAGCTAAATTCTATACAGTAGCTCACAACTGCAAGACTATAAAACACCCGCATTATTTTTGAACATGCCACAAATGAGTTTTACTTTTATTTCTGGTTTAGATGGTTGCTAGAGAAGAGTTACCTCTTGTGGAGGAATCTTACAGGTAACAGTTCTAAGATCAACCTTGATAAATGTATCTGTACAGGGAAGTATGAGGATCAAACCTGAAAAATAAAAATGAGATCAAATGCTTGTTTCTGAAAGCTAAGTCTAGAGGTAGGTATCATGTACAAAGCAAACAGATGGAAATATCCATACGATGGAGTTTGACAGCCTAAGGCTCTGGACTGGGAATGGACAGTTGCAGTTCTGGTCTCAGATCTACCATGAGACTTGAAAGGGCATTGTTGAGAGGTTGCTGCTGTTCTCTTGTCACATGGAATTAGTGATAGAACGAGAGGGAATGGCTTCGAGCTGCAGCAGAGTAGGTTTAGGGTGGACATTAGGAAAAACTTCTTCACAGAAAGAGTGTTCAGTCACTGGAATGGGCTGCCCAGGGAGGTGGTGGAGTCACCATACCTGACTGTGTTTAAGAGTTGATTAGATGTGGTGTTGAGTGATATGGTGTAGGGGAGAACTTTGTAGAGCAGGAATGATGGTTGGATGGATCCCAAGGGTCTCTTCAAGCCTGAATGATTCTATGATTCTATGAATAAGTCCCTCCATGCCTTTGTTCAGTTTCCCCTCTTTAGATCATAAGGCATTTATGGTACAGTATGTGTACCGTACATGTGTACCCAGGAAAGACATCTACCAGGTCCAAATGCCTGCACCACCTGTAGGCCTCCACATTAGGAATGTTGCCCCAATATCTGATCCATCCTGTGAAAGAGTCTCCACTCTCCCTTCACTAGAGAGAGAGACTTGACATGACTGTCTTTCTAACTTCCGCGCCCTCCTTAAATGCCTAGAGTCATGAAGAAGAGCTCTGCACCTGCCCTAGCTGCTCTTTGGACCACATTGCTATTATTCAAGAGGAAAGACAGTATCCAGAAATGATTTTTTCTTCCTATTTCAAATTCCAGCTTGCCCACTTTCATTGCACAGAGGTGGTAAATGCACCAGTGAAAATGTCTTATGTTGTTTGGTTTGGTTTATATTTGTGATTTGTAACCTGGTCCTAGGTGACTGTAATGGACTTTGTATAGATGCAGAGTATCCCTGCCTGACACATTTCCCCTTTTCAGAGCAGAAAACAGTTATTGAGCTGGCATTGATAAGCAGTGTTGGAAGTGAGGTACAGGAAGAGTGGCCACCGTCACCCCAAAACATCTGCAGCAGAGCTGAAGACTGCATTCAAACCTTCCCAAACAGTCTTTGCAGCATGAACTCAAGCTTCCATTGTCCAACCTTCTCAACAACAAAGCCAGTCCTGGTATGAAGGTCCTCATCCTTCTGTATTGTGCTGTGACAGGGTGGTTGGTGGCTTTATCTTCTCATCAGAAAACCAAACTGCCTGCAGGTAAAAGAACTGCAGCAGAGGACCGTGTCATCCTCCACCTGTGCTATGAAAAAGGATTTAATGGACTTGTACAGTTCTATTTGTCATTAGAGTGCATCATAACAAAATAAAACCAGTGCATCTAAACAGAAAAAAACCAGCATGCATTCACCTGGTCCCTTTGCTTTCTTAGACAGTACACGTCCCAGTCGAAATACAACAGCACGTTCATATTCTTTGACAATCTAGGAAAATATATGAAATTTAGACCTAGATCAGTCACAGAGGAACTTGTCCAGGCGAGTTTTGAATGTCTCCAGAGAAGGAGACTCCACAACCTCCCTGGGCAGCCCCTTCCAGTGTTCAGCCACCCTCACCGTGAAGAAGTTTTTCCTCATATTTAAGTGGAATCTCTTGTGTTCCAGCTTGCACCCATTGCCCCTTGTCCTATCATTGGACATCACTGAGAAGAGCCTGGCTCCATCCTCCTGACACTCACCCTTTACATATTTATAAACATTAATAAGGTCGCCCCTCAGCCTCCTCTTCTCCAAGCTAAAGAGACCCAGCTCCCTCAGCCTTTCCTCATATGGGAGATTCTCCACTCCCTTAATCATCTTGGTAGCCCTGCCCTGGACTCTCTCAAGCAGTTCTCTGTCCTTCTTGAACTGAGGGGCCCATAACTGGGCACAATATTCCAGATGAGATCTCACCAGGGCAGAGTAGAGGGGGAGGAGAACCTCTCTTGACCTACTAACCACATCCTTTCTAATACACCCCAGGATGCCATTGGCCTTCTTGGCCATGAGGGCACAGTCCTGGCTCATGATTATACTCAATACATACTTATTTAAAATAATCATGTACTTATGCCTTGAAGGGACTATTGGTTTAGGCTGTAGAGTACCTCAGTGCTGGGACCTGCTTCTTTTTTCATCAGTACCCATGTTACTCACTATTGCTGGCAGCATCAAATATGAGTCCTCCAGAAAAGTTTGTATATTTATTCTCCCAGTGTTGTTGTAAAGCAGGGGAGTTTAACTGATGATGGAAATTGAGAATGGAAGAAATTAAATGAGTAAGTTGTGGTGATATGGCAAAGTCAGTGGAAAAACATAGATTGCTTGGTCCTAAGCCACATCTTCGCTACAAGACCTTACTATTTCCAAACAGTGAATGTTAAGTGCTTGGTTTTGACAAAATAAATAAATCAATAAACTAATAATGATGTTCATAGAGCATTCATTGTGTGCCCCAAATCCCACTAGCTTACCTTGATACATGCCCAGATGGAAACAGGAAAGGTAATAAGCACCAGGAGGAAAGAAAGGGAGACCAGGATCCAGCCACAGACACCAATTCCTTCCCGTCCATCAGCTATAAAAAAAAAAAGAAAAAGAAAATAATAAAAGCTGCAAATGCAAATTTTGAAAAAAGTTCTCTGAGGGATGTAGATCTAGCCCAGTGCAATCAGGAGGCTTTACAAAGTCCACAGGGACTCATTCCTGCTTACCTCCCTTCCATTGCTCACTGAAAGCTGTAAAACACCTCACCAACATCCAACCTTATGCCCCATCTGCCCCAAAGATTAAAAGGTTCAGGAAGTACATTTTGCAACAGGAAAGAAAGAGGGGAAAAAAAAAAATACGGCCAAGGACGGGGACTGTGAAGGAGGAACAAATCATTGGGTGGAGCACCCTCCATGGATATGAATCTCTGCCGGAGCACTGCGGTTGGGGCAAAAGATTAAGTTTGTATGAAACAGGTAAAAAGGAAAACAAGGGGAACTGCTGCTGTCTTTAGATGAAAGTTTTGAGGAATATTGATGGACCACTTCATCCACTGAACCAAAAGCTTCAAAATCAGTGCTTGTCAAAATCCACACCCATGTACTTTGACAAGTTCTCTCACTGCGTTCAGCTCTTCTCATCCCAAAAATTGATTATAATTAAATTTCACTATTTCATTATAATGAAACAAAAATATATAAAAATAATTTCATTAATATTATTATTCTTTGCCTGGAGGAAAAGCAGTGGTGAGTTATTGTTCAAGTACTAAAAATCTGGGAGGCTCTTTATATGGGAAAAGGGGTCAAAGAGCTGTTGTTCTTTGAAGAGCAGCTGGAAACACTCACAGGAGAGGCACAGAAGAGGGCGAGGAGTGAAACAGGCCTGTCCTAACACCAGGACAGAGTGCTGCAAGGTCAACTGAATTTTGCTCAATGCAGAAATGTCTTGGATCAGGATAGTCACAAGAAAAGCAGTAGCATCAGAGATGAAGGCTGGGCTAGCTCTAAGGGCAGTCTGGCTGCAAGGTTTGGGCCAGAAGAGGATCTTCACAGGTATGAGCATCAGCAGATGGGAAGCTGAACACCACAGCCTACGTTTCCCAACACAAAGGGAAGAGGCAGCAGAGAGGCATGAATGCTCAGAGGTCTCATCAGAGAACCTCCCCCATGCAAATGCAAAGATGCAGCATGTTTTGGACGCATTACCACAAAGATACAGGGTAGCACTGGGAATTTCTAACATCAAATAAAATTCATAGGCAGATAGAAACTGATAAACAGAAAACAATTCTTTATATACATGGTGAGAAAAAAAAGCTTGTCACCACAGTGAAACAGTGTGAAGCTACCTGATCTGTAAGGCACAAGCTAACAGACCAGCTGAGCAGGACCAACAGGTTTGTCAGAAAACCCCCAGCAACCCTGGAAGAAGAGACGCAACACAGCTCTCCTGCAGCTCCTTCCTCTTGTGGGTTCCTCTGTGTTTGCAATGTTAACTGTAAACCTGGGTGTCACCACCAAGCTCTTTGCTGCTTGCAGTTTTGCCCATCCTACTTCTGGTGCCCCCACCGTCGATTTAAGCACTCACATAAAAAAGTTTGTGTCCAAGAGGGCTAAGTTTCAGGTCTCACTTGAACTGTTTGCCCTGAGAGCTGGGCACAGAACTGCTGCACCAAGAACCCAGCTTTCCCCCTGGCCCTTTCCAACACACAGTAATTTAAATTCTCTAGTTGCTTAATGAGGTATCATTAGCTACACTGCGATCAGTGATAGGAAGGATTTGAGGAGCTCCCCTGGGTAAATTACCATGCAAACCTTAAGGCCATGTGTTTGAAGACAGGACTTTTAAGATTTAATGTGAAAATCTTTCATGCTTTCCCTGCTGCTTGGTTGCTGCTTCTGTTCTTCACATTACACCAGTGCTGCATCAGGCTGCAACAGGTAAATGAAGTACCAGCAGTCAGGCATGTTTCAATCAGTGAAAAGAGATCAAGGAAACTCATTGTATGGGCAGCATTCATAATTCTTTTTCTGAAGCCTGGGGAAATTAATCATGAAGGGTAGGTCAAGATATCATTTATCAACACTGTGGACAAGAAGCACACATCCAAAATTGACAAAGTGAATCCTTTTCCATAAAAACTGTCCTAGAGATCCTGTTGCCAAAGGAGATTTCAGTTACAAAAGCAGGATATGAAAGAATGCCTTCTAAATAGTGAATCCAGACCTAGGTCCCCAAAAAACACTGTAAATGTTCTCTGATGAACCTGAAGCGTCAAACCACTTAACCACAAGACAAATAGGAGACTCTAGAAAAACACAACAGCAAGAATAAAGATCAGTCACAACTCAACATATCAATGACCTGGTTTTGCCATGCAGGTATATGGACTCCTATAGTCGTAACCACCCAAACCCCTCACTTGGGTCTGCAGTCCAGAGCAAACCAAGAGCTGCACTACACTGCAAAATGTGAGAGCATATCAATCAGCAGTTACAGAAAAGCTCCAAGACACTTGTAGGATCCATTTTTTCTTGAAACACACATCACGATACATCAGGAACATGCTTGATACACAAGATAATGCTGTGAGTGTCAAACTTGAAAAGCAAATGAGAAGTCCAAGTTACCTTGTGAGGAATATAAAGAACTGTGGGCAAAAATCTCCCAAGTCTCTTACAGCAACAAAGAGAGATGGAGTAGCCTCAGCCTTTTATAAACAAGATGTACCCTCCTGCTTTCTACAAGCACCCAAATCAATCCTGCCAAGACTCATACTTGTCCCACTGCAGTGTCCACACTAATGGCCAGACACAACGGGGAAAATAGCACATGTGGCCCATAAGAACTTTGTTTTGACACCAGCTACCTTGCTTGAAGAAAGCACCGTGTGCTTGTCACACAAGTGCAAGCACATCAAGTGTCCTTTCAAGGCTGAAAAATTCTTCTGCCTTCCCTAACTCATCTCTTCCCCTTTCCAAATCATCCCTCCACACAGCAGTGTATCAATAGCTGAACTGGACACGTTAGCCCCTGGAGTTATTGTGGCAGAAGGCAGACACATGCTGGCGGGGCTGTATGAGGTAATTTGTTGTCACTCACTGACACAGTCTTAATTTGCATCTCCAGCCTACATGGATGATGAATACCTGGCTTCAAATATACTTTTAATGCTTCATTCATTTAGCTTGTTTTTATTGAGAAAAACAGAACAAAACAACAACACCCCACCCCCCCAAAAAAAAACCAAACACCAAAAAAAACCAAAAAAAACCCAACCCCACACAGACACAAATAAAAGGCAAGGCTTACCAATTAAATGCTCCGTGTTGTTTTTCTTGGGTGTCTCTCTTGGGGGATCCATCCCAGTTGGGGGAAGCTCTGGTCCCCTCACAGACGAGACAGTGGTATATGTTGAAACTGCAAAGTGCTCATGTGAAGCACTGGAAGGAAGCAGGGTGAGAGAAGGAGAAATCCTCACTCATAGGAGAGCCTTCTGGGAGTCAGTTACCCTGGTGAGAGGGGGATGTTGACAAAAACAAAGTCTTGTGGATCAGGGTTGTCTCTGATGTAACTCCATGGTCTTTTGTGGCCGTTTTCTGGCTGGGGAAGTACTTGGCCGAGCTGCTTTTACACCCCACACAATCCAAGGTGGGAATTATTTCTATGCATCTGTAATACCTGTCACCAGAGGGAAAAAACCAACAAGAACATGACAGGACAGAAAAAGAAGATAAAGAGGGCAGAAGTCCTATGAGGAGCAGCTGAGGGAACTGGGGCTGTTTAGCCTGGAATAAAAGGCTGTATGAGGTAATTTGCTGAGGGGAGACCTTACTGCTCTCTACAACTGCCTGAAAGGAAGTAATGAGGTGGGTGTCAGTCTCTTTTCCTGAGTAACAAGTGATGGGGCAAGAGGGAATGGCCCCAACTTGCACCAGGGAAGGTTTAGATTGGATATTAGGAAAAAAACTCTTCACCAAAAGCGTTATCAAGCACTGGCTGCCCAGGGAAGTGGTTGAGTCACCATTCCTGAAGGTATTTAAGACACATAGGTGTGCTGGTTTAGTGGTAGACTTGGCAGAGTCAGGTTTGCCATTGGTCTCAATGAACTTAAGGGTTTTTTTCAACATAAACAGTTCTATGATTTTATGAAGCCAGAGGATACAGAGCGAGCGCTGCTCCTCTGCTGTACGCTTCTGAGTATTATGGGACTCAGCTACTGTTCAGATTTCAAACACTAGCAACATAAATAATCCTCCAGGTGAGGTCCCTGTGCTGTGCAAGACAGCTCATCACACGCTTCTTGATACTGTACATCATAACAGGTTGATCCCTGTTGTGCTAGATGACCTAAAAACCGCAGCAGAAGCATTTCAGCTCCACAGTCTTAAAATTTTCCCCTAAATAAGAATACTTTTCACAAAACACTTTTAAAACTTGACAATCAAACCAAGCATAGCATTTCATTTCAGACAAAGCCATTTCTGAAGGCTGCAGCAGAGAACAGCCTTCCCTAAGGACACAAATCTGTAGCTTGCTATTTGAGAAAAAGTTGGGAGGTAACTTGTCGTATGTACATTATGAATTTGACATACAGCTGCATTAATTATATGGCTGTTTTCTGTGGGCACCCATCATCTAGAATATCTTTGTGAAGCTTCTGCTGCCAGATTCATTTTGCTTACATCTTCATCCCTGCCAGTAATCGCACCAGCCCCAGATGGGTCGTTCCAAGCTGATTGCTCCCCAGAGAACCTTTTCACCGCCTCACAGAGAGGAAACTACGTCTGGAATGGGTGTTTTAAATCACAGTGAAAACCATAAGCACAGCCAGCTTGCAAAACGGGAGGATTGACATGCTTATTGCAATGCCCTCCCCAAATATGTGATAATATCCCTCCGCAGTCAATTGCAGCATTTTCCTAATTTCTTGGCTTCTCTCGCTGAGCTGTAACATCAAACCTGTTCAGGCCAGATGCCTACTAGTAGGGCAGCAAGGGTGAACAGTTGCAAGAAAAACGTACTTTAGTTGTTCCAGAAGCAAAAACTTAAGATGCAAAACTACTCCAACTTTATTTATTTATTTATTTATTTAAATTTTAGAGCAACTGTTTATTGAAAAGAACCTTCTTCCAAGTCATTTGAATGCCATAATCTACGCAGCTGCCTACACCACCAGAGAGATGATCAAAAGCATTAAAATCTAACAGAAGTAATTGCTCCCTGCTGTTTATTGATAATTCCCTGGGGTGCTTGTAAATACGTCCCTTGAAAGGTGACTAAAGCAGGCGGTGTCCTTCTTGTATGCTCAGGAACATCACTGTATTCGTTTCTCTGGGTTAACTTCAGCTGCGCTTTTGTTCCCCCTTCCAAAATTTTGAAGTCAAAGGCAGGGCAATCTTAATCCCTTCTCCTTGGGGCTGCATTGGGGCACGCAGGTAACTCATGTCCCAAAGTGCTATAAAACACTCCCACAGGAAAATACTTGAGGGCTTTGGGGCAAAGCAGCTGACATGAAGAGCCTGGCACAGGCCCATGTCATTGAGCCGTGCCACAAAGAAAACCAGTTTGAGTCCAAAGCCACTTTTGCAGGATCTACTGACTTAGAAGCAACAATAGATGGATGTGGTTGGGGTTGGTGGCAGCTCAGCTATTTCTGCAGTGTGCTGATGTAGCTAAAGCCTTCAACTTGTCAACTTTCAACCCAGCAGCACAAAGGCTGGGGTCTGGCAAGATTATGGACTAGACGATCTTGTAGGTCCTTTCCAACCTTGCGTTTCTGTGGTTCCATGAGGTGGTTACCTGTAGGCAGGGCATTTTCCAACAGTTCTCTACCTTTCCCGATGGCAACCAGTTCTTTACAATTGCCCTGAAGCGACCAGTTGCACCCATTTGTCTCATCATCCAGTTGCAGAGGCTCAATCCTACAGACCAAGCGCCCGCTTCAAAGTTTGCTAAAACCAGAATGGGAATTCTTACACACCATTTCTAAACAGTGCCAATCCCAAAGGAATGGAAGAAGTCATCATGCAGTCCTTGCATGAGATTTGCATATAACAAAGTTGTAGGGTTCACTTTGTCTTTTTTTCTGACTTTTTTAGGCCCATAATGCTTTCCTTCCCATGCACTGGGCTTTGGCCACTCCCTAAAGATTTCTCAGTCCAGTCTTTTCCTGGCCTTGAATTCTGCACCCGGAATAGACACTCACTTGTTTCAGGCTCATCAGTCCTTTTCCCAAATCAAAATTTAGAAGGGATGGGGCATAAAGAAGATTAACACTATCATCCTATATTGCTCCTCCTCCTTGTGAAAATGTCATCAGCTTTCAACAGCTGAAGACGGGGAGATGACAGCAGGCAGCCCTTTAAGCTCCACTTGGCTGGAGCCTGAGTACATGACAGAGGACGGGCAACCAAAGGGCTCGCTTCCCATCGCCACCCAGAAAGGAAGGCAATTTGCAAGGATGGAAGAACATTCAATACTGTGGCAACTTTCCTTCCAGACCCAGCCAAACTTGAAACACCCACTTGCAAATCAGAGGAAGAGGAGGGCAGAACATTGCTCTGTCTCTCTCCTATTCACTACAGCTAAATAGCTCATTAAAGCACTTGAAAGAAATACTGAAACTTGTGTAATTTGCAAACACAATCCCAATACGTTCTTAGTTGTTCCAAGTAAAGATTTTATTGCAAAGGACATTTCACTACACCTTAGCTTCGCAGTCTGTCAACACAGCTGAAATGTAGCAGTAACAGCTAACTTGAACAATATAAAAATCATCATTAGTCCAGAATTAAGTTATACAGCAACAGCCCTCTCCCAGCATGGGCTCAGGGAAAGCTCCAGCTTGGTTTGCCTCTGGAGCAGACTTCTCCTTGGCTTTTTAACAACGGTGCTCAAGTAAACATGGAAGACCTCAGGACAAGTGACCCCCTTCAGAAACTCCAAGGTTGGGTCACAGGAGTTTGCTGCAATGCAGAACACAGACTTTACTCCTGAGGAGAAAAAAAAATTAATAAAAAACAATTTTACATCATGAAATTGAAACTTATCTTAATCCTAACCACTGTAAAGCTCAATTCACAAAATCCTGCTCAATATGATACGGTAAGAACCAGAGAGCCCATTCCAGACAGAAGAACTTGACAGCTTAATGCTTCTTAGCCTCTTTGTTCACTTGTCGAACACTGATGGGGAGCTTCCATGTGAAAATACACCAGCTGTGCATGAAATGTTCTTTTCTGGGTAAATTGGCAAGACACCACTTAGCAAGTACTACGTTGATCAGGAGAATAGCATTTAATACACTACTAACTCCTACTTCTCACCTGTTTTCACTTGGAGAAACAGGGCTTCCCAGTTTCTTGGGTATCTCTGAGGTGTCTCATGTTCAGAGAGAAAAAAAAAAAACATCGACCCTCATCCCATGACCATTTAACAGACGTACAAACTGCTTACTTTTGATAAAACACCGTGTAACAGCTCATCTCTGGTACTTGGTTTTGACTACACGGTAACGTGAATCAGTTTGAACTTTGATTGCTTTGATGGGGAAACTAGGCCTCTGATCAGAGATCAAATTCAGCACCTCGGGTTACAAAACACTCTTAGTGACTTTGAACTACTTTATATTCATATCTATGGGACACAAGCCAATTTGCTTTATATACCTGTATTCTTCTTTTCCTCTTCTGCCACTCATCTACAATTGAGCAGAAAAGCACACACTGAAAGATGGCAGAGATTTTTCCACAGATCTCTTGAGTCAAGATATAAGGCACTGACTTTGAAAGCAGTTCAGAGTGGAGAATCATTAGAATTCAACAAGTTTCACAAAATTTAAAAAAAAAAAAAAAAGTGCAATTATGTTTTTAGCTTTTTATCTAAAAACCTAAGAATTATTAAAATACAGCTGCTCCCCAACTGCTGACAGTACAGAGGACACTGTTCAAATTTTTTATCTATACACTTTGTAGGATATTTCTACAGCTACTCATTAGGAAACCGATTTTGTAATTCAGTACATAATTCTGCCACATAAAGAAACAGCATAAGCAAGATCAGACATTAGGAAGTGTCTTAGTAAAAACAAGTTTATTCATCTGTATTCTAGGCAAATATGCAAATAGTCAGCAAAGCCTTTTAACCATGACTGTAAACTTTTTATTTAAAAAAACTGTGTTAAAAACCAATACAGGAATTTCCGTTAATGTTCTAGAAAAGTTTGCTCACATCTTCAAAGAAAATACATTAGCAACATCTCCCAGCAGAATTCATCTTTAAAAAAGTAAAACTCTAGGTGCAGAGCTTTTCTACAGTATAGTATCCTCTACGTTTTAATTTAATCACAGGATTGAATATCATTCGCCTCTGTTGTCTCTAGAACATGATCAAGAGTTTATCTTAAATAGATGATATTCAATGATGTGTTACACATTGCCACAGGTACTAACATTATTAGAAGAGTGCACAACTGAATTTACACTAACAAAGCAAGACCTTTCTCTATGCTGCGTCATAACCCTTCCTAACCAATACAGTTAATTTAGCTATATGCCTTTAAAATCATGTACATTTCCCAAGGAAAAATACTAAAAAAATCCATGGTCCAAATTCTGCTCCCCCTTATATTCACGGGATAACATAAGCACCATCAAGTTGCGGTTTATTAGCCGGAAAGCGGAGGGAGAACCAGTGAGTTTATGAGTATAAGGGAGAGAAGAACTCGACCCATGTCTGTAAACATTCACAAAAGTCTGCAGTCAAAAGTGCCGGATAGGCAGCCTATCCGCAGTACAAGTATCTCATTCACAGAGAGGCCTGGGGGGCAGGGAGAATGTTATGGAAGATTATTTTAGAGGCAAATTAAAACGCTTTCATGTTCTTTGGAAAGACGTGTTCTCAGCTAGCTAAACCATACTCCAGTATAACACAACCCACCTCTACCCAAATACAGTACAGCATCATTTCCTGGCTCTCCCGTTCAGATTCAGGCACAGGAGTACTCGATTCAGCAGCAAGCCCCCTGACAGTTCAAAGTGTAAGAAGACACACACACCCCCCCCTCTGATCTAGACTCCCCTTAACACACCGCTGATGCCAACAGGAGAACCTCACGTATAGGAAGAAAAGATTCGAAAAACCATGAACTGACCTTGATCTATGCACACACAAGAAGCGTGCACCTTAGATGGAAGATCATCTACAGCTTAAAGTTATCTAGTTTCAGTCTAGATCTCATTCTATATTAACCACATATACCATACAAAATATAATAGAAGGATAGGTGCTTATACACACTATTAAGTATACTTGTTCTCCCCATTCAGTTTGACAGCCAATTGCTCTATTTACATAAGCGTCTGTTTGAATGCTCCTGGATCCTGTAAGACACCGAACATTCAACTCATAAACCAAAAGGAGAGTCAAGGATGCTCAGCAGTTCACAGGATCAGACCCTGAATCGATTAAATGCAATCACAAATTAGGTTTGACATCTGACACAGCCTCCTGGAATCATTTTACCCTCGTGATTTCCCCCTCTTTCCCCAGTTCAGACCATGCTCCCACTAACGCGGAGACAGCCTTCAAAGCGAAAAAGATCAGGCTCTGTCAAGCAACCACTGCAGTCGTTAAAAGTGTCTGGTATTTATTGCCATCCGCTCTGAGGCAGGCTCGTCTGCAATGAAAATGGTGTTCCTGGTGTTGATGGATAGTTAGCAAAACCTTCAGGCTGAGCTGTATAGTTCTCCAGAGCAGAAGCAGAATGTGCCTTCAAGGAAGAGAAGAAGTTAGGAAACAGCACTGATAAAAACAAAGAAACAAACAAAAAACTAAATCAAGCAAAATTTCAAGCACAATACTGTGCTTATTTCAAGCACAATAATTTCAAAGCTAAACAAATTTTTTAATTTCAAAGCAAAACAAAATTTCAAGCACAATACTGTGCTTACTGTGCTTAAAATACTCAAGCCAAAACAAAGTATCATCTGCAGTATGCAAAGCACAGAGGTGAGCAATGCACGGGTACGCAGATGTTAAACTGCAGTACAGCTATTGCTCTGAAACACCAGAGGACGGAGAAAGCAGTTGGATTAAGAGGAAAAATGAAGAAGGGTTAATGGCATTTGCTTTCCAGTGGAGTAGGCCACAGCTGATTTGGAAGGCAGAGCTTAATTGGGAGCTGTAGTATTTCACTCACTTTGAACTTTCTGTATCTTCATTGCTCGAGTAGCTAAGTGTTAATTTTAGTGACTGGAACTTGTAAACAAGAGAAAACGGTGCTTCCTCAACGCAATCTGCGTACACGGATTTCTACAGAACAAATATATTCCTGAGCTGCAAAAGCAGCATGGCCTAGATTAAGTAATTTGCTTCTTCCAGTCTATTTCCCATGATATTCAAAGACATCTGACAGTATTCTGCATCTTGAACAGGACTCAGACATGTGCTCCCTTTCAAAAACTGACGTCTCACAGAAGAGCGAAAATATCCATTCAAGACATTCAACTGCCTCTTTCGGTATTTTCGGTTGAGAAGGACAAATTTCCTATCAGAAGCACTGTGCGGTTGGCAATTTAATCTGAGTTATTCTTTATCACCATCCTTGTCATCAGTTCTCAGACAGGTTAGGGGCTTTAACCATTTACTGACTTAAACTAAAGCCGAGAATTTAACAGGCAGTTCCTGGAAGCAAGACACGTTACCTGTAGTAGTGCTGACTGTGCAGCCGCACTATGCTGCAATTCCTGTAAGGAAGACTGTGCGGCACTTTGGGGAAAGCCAGGGATACCAGGGAGAGATAAAAGACCGGGAAAAACTGCATTTCCCGGTGTCTGTAGTCCAGAAGTCAAGCTGAAAGAATAGCAAGAAGTGGCTATTATTAAGAACATCTACATGAAGCTTTATCCTATGTTTCTCCCTCTGTAAACTCATGTCTATATAAATTAGAAAAGCACCTCTTTTTTTCTAAATCTCATAAAGCCCAGAACTTCCAAACAGAAGCCCAGACTCTACCCACCTATGAACTATTCACACACACAAACCAAGACTGTCTGGAGCACACCTAAGAAGGGAAATCAGATTTTTGTACCTCAGCTGTGCCTACAGCTTGCACATAAAAAAAAAACCAAACTCTTTTACAGATAAAAAGTTAATGTTGAGTACGTCCTTAAAACTTAAGAACATCTAAGATATTGTCTGCTATTACCTGGATGTGTCAATGGATGCCCCCGTGGAATCCATTCTTGTAAAAGCCTAGGAGGTGCCAAGTATCCTCATCTGGGAAATAAGAGCACTAAGCACCTCTACTGGATTAGACTGTCATAACGGGCATTATTGAGGACAACCTATTTATTAACTACCCTATCACTTTCTAAAGACAGGTGGAAATCTACTGGTGAACTAACTTTAAAAAATAACTGTAATTACTAACTACGAGTGAAAAATCATGTCTATGTACACCTAAAGTAAAATCAGTGGTTTTTAAGAGAAAAAGAAATGGTTCTGACCTCCTTCAGAAACAGAAACATACCCAGCCTGTGCAACAAGTGCAGAGTTGAAGTTTGAGCTAAAGGCCGAGGCAAACCCTGGCAGGACCGGAGCCGGAGATGGGGCTGTGGCAGCTGCCGGCAACGGTGCAACTGCTGCTACTGCAGAAGATGCCTGGAGGCCAGGGAAAGAAGGGAGAGCAGGAGTGACAGAGGGTGTGTTAGAGACAGGAAAACCAGGGAAGGATGGGTTTGATGATCCCAGAGGTCCCTGGGCAACAGAAAAAAGGGAAGGGACGGCACTGGACAAGTTAAGCGAGAAGGGTGGAGCAGAGACTGCTGCTGAGGCGGCGAGTCCTGAGAGTACGGCGGCGGTGGAACTCGCATGAGGGGCAGACACGGCTGAAGCGGTTGTAGACGGAGTAGCTAACAAAGACCCTGGGAGAGTGACGGGTGGCGTAAGTGCTGGATTACCAGTAAAAGCAAAGTTACTGGTTAGAGACGTAAAAGGAGGAAGTCCATTGAACACGGGGGCAATGGGAGCAGAGGAGCCATGTGGGGCGAGGGAAATGGAAGCCAGAGAACTGGAGTTGTTTAGAGGAGCACTCAAAGAGGAGAGACCCGACAGTGCCGGATTCAGGGAACTGGGTAAACTGACTGGCACTGAAGCCGCTGAGGTGTATGCACGCCCAAGCGTTGACAGTCCCATGGTGCCATGAGAAGGGCCAGCTGAATGAGAAGGACCTTTAAAGGCCGAGAGGGTAGGACTTATGGGTTCTGTTTTGACCAGAACTGGGATACTGGTGGCAGCTGGGGCTGATGACAGCTGCTGATCATGATTAGAAGGGCTTGTGCCATGCAAGAGGGAGGCTGATGAGCCACAGTTGACTGGCATAATTGATGGCGAAGTGGTTAACGGTGACTGTGCAGGCAATGTTGGAGGAGTGGAACTAGAATTGGCCACAGATGGGGATGGAAGACCTGGAAAAATGGCCAACCCAGGCGTGGAGGAACGTTGTGGGGTGGGGGTGGCTGATGGAGTATAGCATTTGTTGACAGAGGAAGTGGGAGGGTCAGAGCCTTGATTAGCAAGAGCAGATAAAGACGCAAGTTCGCTTGTCATAGCAGAAGGTAAAGCAGATGAATTGATTAATGAAGTGTCATTTGATGTCAGAAATCCCTTTAAGACAGACAAAATTGGGTTAGGCAAGCTAAGCGAACCAGGAATGGTAGCGGCAGGAGAATTAGCAATTGTAGATGGAATGGGACTGGAAATCCCTTGGGCATTGGGAGGCAAAGACAAAGGGAGGCCAGCAAAAACTGATGACAATGGAGTGGGATTATTAGCGGAAGCAATTGAAGAGGTTGCAGAGAAGGGGAGGCCAGCAAATGGTGCAGCAGCAGATGCAAAAGCTTCACTGGGCGCAGGTGTGGCGCATGGTGTGGTAGAACCTTGCGGAGCTGGCGAAGGAGTGGGTACAGAAGCCAGCCCAGAAAAAACTGCAGGGATAGGGGTAGAGGTTGCACTGTGAACAGATGTGACAGGAACAGCAGGCAATGAAAGGGATTTGATGACAGTAGGGGTTGGGGTGGATGGCTGAGATGTATGGATGGAAGAGGAGACCTGCCCTGGGAAAACAGGAAGGACAGGGGTAGACATGTTCATCCCAGATATGAGTGGAGTTGCAGGTGCTAATGGATGGCTTATTGCCTTGACAGGTGATGGGGTAGGGACTGGAGTAGCAGCAGGTGTTGAAGGATTAGAACCATGAGGAGTAAAGAGCTGATTCGCTTGTGCAGAAAAAGCTGCAAAGAAACAAAACTGGTAAGAATACTTGAAACTGTCAGAAATGTTTGAAATCAACACAAACACATTTTATACAGCATTTCAAAACATGATAAACAGGCAACAGCTAACATATAATGTCTGTATATAAACAGTGAACACTGGAGCCTACGAAAACAAAACAAAACCATACGTACAAACACATCACACAAGATGTAGGTCATGTAGGCTACCACTCCTCTTTAAAACACTTTGTGACATCTACTACCTCTTCATGATCACATGCAAGACAGTTAGATGCTCAAATATACTTTGTAAGAACGTCTAAGTGATACAGGCAAACACCCTCCCTCTGGTCCCTAACATCTGGCAGCACACAAACCAGATCTAATATTCCATTGGCATCAGATCACCTGGGCTCCTCTGCATCCACTGTCACTGAAGGTCAGAATTTCCTTCAGAACCAGTTAATTCAATGTATCATTATTTCAGAGAAGTTTAGTCAACAACTGAAGAAAGCTGATTTCAGGTGCTGGCATTTTTCTTTCCTTCAAAATCAGGTCATTCTCTTCACTGTGTTTCCTTCAGATTTTGATTCTAAGAAGGTACACTTTTAAATTCATGTATCAATGTATTAAACTAACATGGGCACTTGACCTCATCAACAAGAATTTCTATAAGTCCCAAGTCAGGTGTCTATAGTCGTGGCAAGTGCCTGCCACTAGGAATATCAGCTTTTAGCAGTCCTTCAAAGTAAGTCAAAGACCCATCAGTTAAGCTGGAGGAAAAAACAGGCAGGCACACTGTGAATGGGGATGTGGGGGTGAAAGGAAAGAAGCGGCATTTAGGAACACTGACATGCCAAGAGCCTTCATATGCCTTTATCTAGTTTCTTGTAGAATATGTGTTAATTAATCATTCCTTTCAGACAATACTCAGGCTTTATTTTACTTTTAAAACAATCTGTTCGACTGTAAGCAAATCACTGGTCTAACCAGTCAAACTCATCACCCTTCACTCTCTAATGA
Organism: Jacana jacana; assembly: GCA_013400555.1. Classification (NCBI taxonomy): domain Eukaryota; kingdom Metazoa; phylum Chordata; class Aves; order Charadriiformes; family Jacanidae; genus Jacana; species Jacana jacana. The sequence continues at coordinate 143,313 of VZTM01032908.1, forward strand.
CTTAGATTCCTCTCTTGCCCAAATTCTATAAAAACACACAGAAACCCAGAATCTTTAAATCTTGGACCTAAATTGATACAAGCTCCTCTTTTATGTTTCTTGAAACTCTAGAATTAGCAAGTTTGCAAACAAACTAATTCCTTTTACAGATTCTTTTTCCAGAAACCTAGACCCAGGTTGCTTGGCTCTCAATTCTGTCCTATTCTCATCCTGTTTCCAAGCTGAAGTCTCTTCTACAGATCACAGTTGTTTATCCTGACAGCCAAGATTACCATCAGAGAAATACAGCTGCAATATGATGCAGAGCTGTTACTGAATTTCTCCTCCTAAGAGATTTTATTCCTTTTCATTTAGTTGTATAAACTACCTTGTGAATACACACACACTTCAAAGGGTACATACAAATGAAGTGATTCTTTGAAAAAGCAACCTTTCTGTAGACCCACTCCTGGGCATTGAGGAGCAAAGACAAAGCATAATGGTTTTGGGGCTTTTCCCCCCCCCTAGAAATATTTACAAGAGCTAAACCTATCATGGGCATTTTATCTATTTTGAGTATTTGTTAAAAATGTCTGACTCAATAGTCAGTAGATCCTCAGTTTCTAATTGTCAAACCTAATGAAGTATCATCAAAGCCTTTGTGTAAGTAGTTCACAATGGGATTTATTATTCTGATTTGTACCAGCTGTACAAAGCATACGAAATACCACACAGATAGAGACCAAAAATAAAAAAAGGACCACTCTCTCTTCTGAAAATAAAAAATAAAAAATAAAAAATTGGAATTTAAAGGGTAAGACAAAAGTGGAGGCAAACACAGTTGGATGTAACAGTCTGGGATAAGACATTCTACACACGGATTTCAACAAACTATAAGCAACGAAGGCATCTCTCTTCTATTCCTAGCTTCCCATTCCAACTAATGTAGGAAAACAAAACGTGAATGAGTTTTCAAATAGATGCCCAAAGTTTTAACAACTGCAAAGACATTAATGAAGTGCTTCAGTGCACTACACTGCAAAGCATATTTTAATGTAGCTTTTCATATGATTTCTCACATAGTTTTATGCTGAAGAATATAAAACCTTAAGGAGCTAACACATAAAGCTGAATTTTAATGTTTTGATGCATCTAAGTGCCAATGCCTCAGATGACTTTTTTTCCACAGCTCTCAAGGGATGTTATTCCAACAGTAGTTAAATACTCAGAGGTTTATGAAAATCCCACTAAACAAGTACGTTTTTTACATTTTCCGACCAAATAACAAAGACACAAAAACACTAAAATCCCCCCATGGATTTGCAATTTACCTTGATTTTGGGAAGGTTTTGCCTGGCTGGAAAGGTCCTCATTTTCTAAATGGAGAAGAAGAGCTTGTCATTTAAAAGCAAATGGAATTCCAGAAGTGAACGACCCATTCACAACAATGAGTTAGGAGAAAAAACCCAATCAACGTTTTTAAAGGTATGCATGCTTTACCTGATGCCACTTGATTAGCAGTGTATGGTGGAGGAGCTGGTAAGCCTGGAGCTATGACATTAGCCATTGGAACTAAGCCAGCATTGTTGTAAGCACCTAAAAGAACAAATGCAATACGGGTCTCAGTTGTGAGAAGAACCTGTATCTAAATGAACCAAAAAGTGCCTGACTGCCTTTTCCTTTAAAAAGAACAATTTTAAGATCATAAGACGTTCCTTCACCAAAAAGCCAGACCAATTAATCGTCCAGGCTGGATGCTGACTTTTGCCTGCCAATGTCTGACCGAGTGACATGCATCCTGATCCAAATTCTAGTAAGGGGCAGTTCTCTTGAAAGAGCCTGAAAAAGTCATGTTTCAATTGCTTTCAGTTTCTTTCTTCAAAGTGCAGAAAACTCAAAGGAGAGGACTGATTCAGAGCATCTGCAGCATCATTTGTTCTTTTTCTATTCCTAACTTAAAAGCTGCTGCAACTCTTCCTTTAACAATAAAGCTTTGACAAACTAAAGAGCCAAACATACACCAGTGACCACGACCAGCCTTCCAACACTAGTCAAAAAAATCAAAGAAAAATATCCCATCTCCAATATTTAGTCTATCATCTTCAATATTTCTTTAAATGTTAAGAAATTCAAGTCGGTTAACAAATTATTTTAATATAAAATGCTTATCGTACTTAACATATTAAAAAATACAAAAAATACCTTTTTTCCTCCCTTATTCTTTGGAGCAACTCAAACTATTGCATAGCTGTGGTATGCAGTTCTGATTAAAAGCATCAGAAATCAGAGGAAAATAAACACACTTCACAGTGGTCCTGAATTAATATTTTAAGAGCTTAGGAAATTACACTTTGTGGGAAAAGGTAGCACGTGAACATTACTCAAACTGCAGTAATTTGTTATATGTAATCTCTTTCTGGTTTCACACTTTAATAGTAGTTCTACCTAACGGTAAGGTTTCTTGCATGACAACTGTTGGGTGAAAATCAGCAAGTAACTAACAATAATTGCATCAGCCAGAAAGGAAATGTTAAACCAATACATACGAGAGGCAGAAAATAAAGCATCTTTCTGACCACTATGACCATTCCTTGAAAACAATCACATTTAACAGTTTCAGGTCAGTATCTGCAATCTCATTTACGGGGTTTTTTTACATACATATACATATGTGTATATATATAATCAGTTATGAATTTCAATGTCACAAGAGGTTTTTATAAAAACCACGCTGCAGCCTAATAAGGCCTTGAAACATCAGAAATGGTTTCATATCCTAAAGTGTACTAATTCTTACATCCAGTCACAGACCAAATTT
>VZTM01032909.1:3790-20807 GCA_013400555.1 Jacana jacana
TGGTTGGACTCGATGATCCCAAGGGTCTCTTCCAACCAGAATGATTCTGTGATTGTATGACGATAAACTCCAGAATTTCTTCATGTGTTTGCAATTCTTACAAAAGATAAATAGATTTATCCATCACCTATAAAAGTCAGCTAAACTCTTCCTTTCTCTCCTTTCCTCACTTAAAAGGCTCCACACCCAACCAAGGAGAACAACCATCCAAATCTTCATTAAGTCTTAAGTTCCCATCCTGCATGAACCACCGTACCCCCATGCAAGCATCAATGTGATTCCAAATTAAGTCATGCCTAAGTGTTTACAGAAACACGCTGATTAAGTCCAAAAATCCCCAAACCCTTTCCTGCTAAGATGCTTTAACTCACAGACGTGACGTATCCGTTCATCTATAAAACCCAAACCAGAGCCACAGGTGCTGGTAACGTCACCATCTCTCTGTAGGCATGTGCTCACACTAGAGGGGCAAGAGAAACTTCTGAAAACCTTTCAAGAAGATGTTATCTCTTCTGGTGCAGATACAGCAGTAAAAAGCAAGGCAAAAATAAATGACTCCTCTCCACAAAAACAGTGGATTCAGTCTTTATCTGGTTCTTTCAGACTACACCCAACAGTCCTTTCCTAACAAGGAAGTTTCAAAGCGCTGGTTGAAGTTATACCTATGTAAAACACATCCCAGTATTTTTGCTGTTATCTTAATTATTCACTTTATTCATTCTGGCTTCACTTCCTCGCTGTAACATACTTACACCTCCACCAAGCACAGCTGATGATTTAGGGTTGGGTTTTACCCCAGGTGAAACAATGAGCGTTGGGGGCAGAGAATATGTACTTTTGTTTCTGCCTGCTAGAAGATCCTCACAAGGTACCCAAAGTTTAAGTGTTTGTACTTATGTACTGACATGTACATATAAAAACCAGCAGCTGTTATTGACAACCTCTTGACAGCACGAAAACAAAGCCTAAATTTTTACTGCTGGTTTGCTATTTCCAAAAAAAAAAGGAATTTTTTTAATACTGTCATTTACCAATTCTTCTACTGGAGATTTATCATCATTTTTTCACATTAGCTTTTATCAACATATTGCATCAAGACTGCAGGCTGTGCTACTAATTATGATGTCTTGAGTAATGTAAAAAACCATCATTTCAGAGTAATCCCGGTAAATGTAGTCTACTTTTTCACTTTTTCACAGTAACTCCCTTGGAAACCACACTGTATGCTGGGTTGTCTGGCAGTAAATTCCCAAACTCCCTCCTTGTTACCTTGGAGTGAAAGGTAGACCCAGTCCTCCATATTCAATTCAAAGGGATAAAGTGTATGCAATTTACTGCACCACTGTGGAACATGTACATCCACAGAACAAACCCACACCATTGTATTTCAGGTAAAAATTCACTTCTGAGGAAGAAAGTTACGTGGCTGCTCTCTCCTCTCCAGAAAGGGTGGGATTAAGTGCTAACTTGAGTTGGTGCCCATGGTTCCACACGGACACAATGAGCAACAGGAAAAACTCCTCATTGGTGTCCCAGTGTTAACTGGTTACTAACCACCATGAAGAATACAGTCCTGTCTTGTTGAAATGGAAATCTGCTTAATGAGTTATTCCTCCTGGCTAGTTCCTTTGGTTAGCTATGAAAATGCATCTTCTGGGCTAATGGATAATACAGAAGGAAAGGTACCATCCAATAAAAGACTTAGTCTATCACCAGTCAAATCCAGAAGTTAATAACCCTCAGATTATTAAATCCCCATACCACCATCTCTAGCAACAGCAATAAAGATATTTTTCCAGCAATCATTTTAAAATTGAACTTCTTGGAAAGAAGTTACTGTTGAGAATACTTCTAGACAATTTAGAAACTTGAATATTCACACACCAATTACAGAACTCTGCAATGAAGATGCCAACACTGAGTTTATTATAATCCATACCGAGACAGAGAAATGGTCTTAACTAAATGCCAACAAACTCTACTTCGGTAGCACTGGTTGAAGTTGCAAGAACAATATGATAAAACAGAAGAGAACGTTAAAAAACCAACTCAAAACCAAACTAGCTTCCTGAAAATAGAGCAATGCCTTTAAAATCCAGTACTCTTCAAACCTACCAAAAATATTAGGCTTATTAGTGAAATAACAGAAAAGAGAACTGGTCAGCAGACTATTGGCTGGATTTCCTGAAAGACATTCAACTTCTTCACGAAACATGATGGACAGAGAAAGAAAACAACGCTAACCAACAAAAGGCAGCTAAGCAAAATACAAAATGGCAATGACACTTCAACAGCCTGAAGAGCAGCAGGTATATTAAAGTCATCTACAAACCAGGTAAGCAATGATCCTTGCAAATTATTTAGAACCATGGGATAAAGTTAGTGGGGAGTGGAAGAGAGTTAAGAGTGCAACTTCACAAACACCGTGAAGGCAGCGCATCCATGCATTATTGATGCTCAGGGGGCAGCTGGGGTGGGGGAAGGAAAAAAAAAAACCCAAACAAAAAAGCCAACATTCAGATGGTTTACTCTGCCTGAGCTGCAGACCCTTTTCAGGCCAGTTTTTGCCCCAAGCAAAGCGTGGGTGGCTCAGCTGGCTCCTCTCGCATGTTGCCCATGGTTCACGTGGGTGAACACCTTTCAGCTGTGTGGCCCCAGGTGGCAAAATCCTTCTGGAGTTACCAGAGGAGGGCAGGGAGAATATCCTAAAAATTAGGTCAAATCTGACCCCTGGAGGGGTTCAAGGCCAGGCTGGATGGGGCTTGGAGCAACCTGGTCTGCTGGGAGGTGTCCCTGCCCAGGGCAGGGGGGTTGGAACTCCATTATCTTTAAGGTCCCTTCCAACCCAAACCATTCTACTATTATTCTATGATTCCCACAGGTTCTCTCTACCCACAGTCTGACAGGACAATACTAAAACTCTTTGGCTTAAAAAAATTAAGGAAACACTGATGAGGACTCAATTAGCATCGCAGAAATAAATTAACATTTCATCGATTTAAAAAAAAAAAGGAAGCAAACCAAGGATACAATTTATGTACTAATAGATCATCTAAGATGTGATATGGTCAGAGGTGGGGCTGAACTCCTTACTGACTTCGAAAGAAACTCCACAAAGTAGCTGGAGTCTTAAGTCACAGAGCAACACTGCAACAGGCCACTGTCCTGAAGTGAGACACGGTCTGCTCTGGTGAGACCTCACCTGGAGCACTGTGGGCCCTCAATACAGGAAGGACATGGACCTGAGGGAGAGGGTCCAGAGGAGGGTCACAAAAATGATCAAGGGTTGGAGCCCCTTTGCTATGAGGACAGGCTGAGGGAGCTGGGGTTGTTCGGCCTGCAGAAGAGCAGGCTCTGGGGAGACCTCAGAGCAGCCTTCCAGTAACTGAATGGGGGCTACAGGAAGGCTGAAGAGGGTCTGTTTACCAAGGCCTGCAAGTGACAGGATGAGGGGCAACGGCTTCAAGCTGGAGAAGAACAGCTTTAGATTGGATATTAGGAATAGGCTCTTTACCATGAGGGTGGTGGAGCACTGGGACAGGTTGCCCAGGGAGGTGGTTGAGGCCCCTTCCCTGGAGATCTTCAAGGGGAGGCTGGAGGAGGCCCTGGGCAACCTGGTCTAGTTGGGGGTGTCCCGGCTGACTGCAGGGAGGTCAGACTAGATGACCCTAGAGGTCCCCTTTTTGTCTGGACCGGTCTATGATTCTCAGTGCAGAAAAAAATAAAAATAAAAGAATCTGAATGTAATATGCCAAGTCTGAAAACTGCCACAGCAGCTGACTCCAGAAGGAAGTTTCAGCCAAAGAATTTTTCAGGCCTCCTAGCAACGTTCTTTGCTGTCATCAGACACCACAGTTGATGTTGCTAAAAGTTGGTGCCTGCGCCTGAACAAGTAGGGGCAAGAAGAAAGGGTGTGAAAATCCTTTTCCTGATTAGTCATGATCTGCCTGATGCACAATCATCAGGATGGAAAGAATCAACACACTGAGTCCCACAGAAAACACAGTTCAACTGACAACAGCGACAATACCGTATGTGGGTACCTTTTAACAGGTAGTTCTTTTAATACGTCTGTTGGTATCTGCCTGTACCAGCATGAAACGCCCCAGATATGTATATACACACACACACAAACACACAAAGAGACATCGTTATGCAATTCATCAACAGCATGCTGTTTCTACAGAGACTTTTTATTATACTCAAGAGAATTACCAGGGCTTGAGACAGAATTCTTATCCTCTTGATTTAAAAAAAGAATTAAAATAAATCAATATAGCATACTCTTCAAACTTTGTTTTCTCACCCATGACGCTAGCGTTTGAATGAAACCAAGGGTTTTAAATTGAAGTAGTGATCTGTTTTTAAAGAAGAGTAACTTTGGGTTAAGATCAGAATTTTAATCAGCACAGTTTCTGCCACTCATTTTTTTTATTAATAAGGTATTTACAACGGCCACACTTGTTACCACAAAATAGTTTCTGTAAATCTCTCCACTGCATTCAGAATACTTGGAATTGTGCTGTTACAGTGTTGGTATAGATATTTTACGACACTTAATAAATACATTAATGTTATTGGCATAATTGAATTAAGATTTAAATCCCCTGCACTTTTGCTACATATTGGTACGGTGCTCATTCAAGCTTTTGTATTACAACCCCTACTGACATATTTAGTTATAACAATATCGATGTAGAGGGAAGAAAAAGTGAAATTATCCCAGAAATATTCTTCTTTTAACACTTCTGAGAAAAAAAGTTTCCTAAAACACATAATAAAAAAAAAATAAAAATCAGGATTTAAATTTTCTTATAACACTTTCATCTTCATTTGGGATTTGCCCAGGTCCCAAAAATTCAAGTCCTAGCTACGTGTTTGAGTACATGTAATGTTAATTGATAGTGACCAGGTCAGGGATATTGGCATCTACTGTCATGCTCTTCAAACATCATCCTGGACCAGGACGTGTTTTCTCAGCACAGCAAAGTGTGCTTCTCAACTAACTGTATCTGCCAAGCAAGACCTCGGCACACACAGCAGCAGCTGTATAGAAGATGGTCTTCATTTCCCTAAGGATTCGGGTCTAAATTCAACGAGTGTATATTCTAAAGAAAAAAACAAAGCACCTCACAGTGAGATTTTCCTCTGTTACTTTTGGGAGAGAAGTGGCATGAAAGATTTTTCCGAAGAAGAGTAAGAAGTGGTCTTACTAGAGAAGCTGCTAGCTTTACTTCAGCGAGGCTCAGCAGTTAAAATGAATGGAAGCCTTTGTTTAGTTGTCATTTATCTGCTTTTAAATACTTACAGTGAAAAATACGGAAATCAATGTATGGATGAGAACCTCTTCTCTCTGTTTCAAATCCTGCCCGACTTCTTACTCGCACATCTCCTAGAAACAGGGTCAAGAGTGAAATAAAAGTGTGGAAGAGTGGCAGAGATAAAATGCAAATGAACACAGCCTGGAGGGGTAAAGATTCATGTACTTAAAGGAGGAGGGTTATTCAAACAAGAGGCCTATTTCAAATGCTCTTTTGGGTTTTTTTTTTGCCTTTTTAAAGGTGAAATTCAAAACAAAGTTTGAAGACTTGTTAAACATGCAATTGCATGCTTGCTTGTCAAAATCTCTCCTGCCTAAGCAGACGTTGCCAGAAGCATGTGATAAGCATTCAGATGAAATTGGGAACAGCTTGCTACACCAGTATGGTAAAAAAAAAAAAAGCACCTTAATATGACAGGAAACAACAACATTAAAGGTTGATTTGTTCCTCAGTAACAGACATAAAACGATAACATTTTTGTACAGTACAAAAAAGATTCAGCTTCTAGAACTGGTAGCTTTTAGCAAATAAGCTAGTTACAATATGGTTTTAAAGGAGATATTTTCCCACACTAGCACTTACTTACTTGAGCTCAGCTGTTTGAATATTACACAAGAGCCTATTAAAATACCAAAACTCGGGATTGAAATTTTATCAAACTATTTGGCACCGCAATTAGCTTCACCCTGAATCTTTTTGCATACCAGCTGCTTTCTACTTATGCATTTCACCACCTGAAAGCTGATCAGTATTCTTTTGTTCAGCCATTGTATGCATTAGCGTCAGCAGTTCACCTGCATTTGAAAGCTTTCACTTAAAATCCTTTAGCAGTTACAAATTTGGGCAAACCTTTGAGGATCAAATCCAATAATGTTTCCCTCCTCAAATCCTAAAAAAAAAAAGAAAAGGAAATTCAAGGGGTGAAAACGCTCTGGTTTCCAATTATGAAAATACTTCGAGTGTAGGATTCTCCCCTTCTCAAACACGGTGGTTTTCCATATGAATCCAAACTCATTATTTAACAAAAGGAACTCAGCCTGGTTTTATAAGAGGAGAATAAAAATACAGCTATTTAGGTTCCAGCAACTGATAATATCCTGACATCTCCAGAATGCTCTTCCCTTTTCTCCTCTCCAACCTGCCAATCTGAACCGCCGAAGCAGGCGACTCGACTCAGAAAATAGCAAGAGATACTGACTAAAACTTCAGTAATGCACTTCTAATACTTGATAGGTATCTTTCTGCAGATACAGATCTGTAGACACTGACCTATCTCCAGCAACACAATTCATATGAATGTTATCTTGGGAGGCAGGCTGGAAGGACCACTAACAGATAAGCAGAGCCAGGGCTCCCCTGATAGAGTCTAAAGTTGACGTATCAGTGAAAACATACCCGACACATGTGGGTTTTCAGTTATTACTCCTTCTGGTTCTTTGAAACTGAAAACCTTAATGGAGCTGCAAGGGAAAGTAACCCCATCACTCCCTGAAAATGGTATTTTTCAGACCACTGACAATATGTTATTTAAAAAGGTTTCATTCATCTGAGCAGAGCGCAAGAGGCTTGGCTTGTCCCGGGCAATACAGAGGCAGCAAATTGTAGAATTCTTCTGTTAAGGCACAAGCAACCAGTGAATTTCATTTACAGGATACGTAAATAAAGAGGAAAAAGGAAGGAAAGTTTGGAAAAAAAAAAAGAAAGCATTAGTAGCTGTGTATGAAACTACTAGTTTATGCAGAGGAAAATGCAACTTTGATTACCTTTCACTCACATTTATCTGGGAAATCAGTCATAGCTACAGCTGCATGAATGAGTTCACCAGCTGAATTAAAAGAAAAACAAAAGAGTTTTCTTAGTTAAGTTTTCCTTTTCCCCCTTTATTAATTATAGTTAGTTTTCCAGGCAGTCTTCACTTTCAAAATTTACCAGCCATAATGTCAACTACCAAACAGTTCCAGTCAGTGTGTCAAGAACAGGGAAAGCTCACAGAAAAATACCTGAAGACTAACCTGGAATTCTGCAAATAACAGAAGAGGCAGGTTCAGCTGATAAATGATAGCCAGAAAACCTCTCTGCTTCTGTTTTCTTTACCAGTACTCAGTCCAACAGCACCGACGGGATAACACTATCCCTTGTTATATTGAAACGCTGGCAACGGTGTGGATCCCGAGCAGGAGAATGAGGAAAAACTGTCTCCAAGTGAAATGCAGAAGTGCAACTACCTTGCTTTTAACAGGGATTACTAAAACCTACACTGACATAGAGGAATAGCTAGCCAAAAGAAGAGAAGATCTACTAAAAACACACATGGCAAAGTATTGAAAAGGCAATTTAATACAACAAGAGAAGTAAAATGAGGGTATTTACCTGCATACACATGAAATGAGAAACTCTCGAGAAAGAAAGCAAGATATTTTCATTAAGTAGCCCATAAAATTCTCTCTCCTTGATCGCAGTAGAAGCAGAGGGTACGTTAAGAGTCAAAACCTCAAGGATGGACGAATGTTTTTAGAATAGATTGAGATGCATTCGTTTGGTTTTATTTGACCAGAATTTTCCACAGACACCAAAGTAGAACTTCCTACCGGTCCAAAAAGGAGGCAGAAGAGCTCCAGGGTCATTGTAGAGAACTTACAGCATCACTCAAGATTTCAGCCAACCCATGTGCTCGGGAAAAACAAGTGGAATGGGAAGACACCACACATCCACTTGACATTTCTCTGCGTGTAGAGGCATAAAGAAGAACAGCATCAAGCTGGCTGCGTGTCAGCACCTTTATGAAGGGATGCACTGTTTCTTAGCACAGGGAGACTAATCTCTACTGCACACCTAGTCCCACACTTGGTCCCCAAACATGTTCATCTGACCCACAAAGCTCAACAGGTTCCAAACCCCTCCAACTTCATCGTGCTTACACACAACGTGACGTATTCCCGTCGATCCACTTGGGAAGCCCTACACAATTCTTTCTGCAATCCTATGGCTTTGCAAGCTTCATTTTAAGGAAGAGGCCTGTTTTATAATCATAGGTAAAGGCAGAAGACAGCTCAGACTGAAAATTACTTTTCTAAGGCAGAAGGACACTGTTACACCATTCCCTCACGCAGCAACAGAAATCCGGCCTCGGAGACAAATCATCATTAAGGCAGCTGACGGGTAATTAAAATCCAGTACCTCAAACTAATGAATTTATGAATAGGTGTTGTTTCTTTAGATCTTTAAGAGACATAGAAATAAAACCAAAGTGGTTACAAAATCTTTTGAAACCCTTAGATACCACCATTTGCTTAGAGGTAAACTGCCCCGGGCAGGGGGGCAGAAGCGGCAGCAAGCTGAGAGGTTTCATCTGAAGTGTCTCTCCTTCAGCCACTCTGGAAAAAAAAAAGACTCCTCTGTTTCTTTAGGGGAACACATTCAAGTCCAGCATCTTAGTGACAGTGGACTTTTGGGAACAGTTCCCTCCCCCTCTTTGCCCCCCGAGAGTTTCTGTGACTCCAAAGAAGCAAAAGAAACCAGGAAGAATCCGTGATTCTGGAAAAAAAGTGAAGCCTTCCTTTCAAAATCTGAGTTTATGCACAAACAGGGCAAAACCATCAGTTTGTTGAGTATTTGACTACAGTCTTTTCTAGACTAGTCCTACTTCATTGGGGATTGCTTGCATTCTTAAGAAAAAGGCCATATGGGCAGACACTCAACTGCAAAATGAATAAACGGTGGGAGAAGACATAGACGAGGGAGTTTGGCAGCTAGAACTGAGAAGGAATCAGGGCTGAAGCAAAACTTACCTTGAGACATAGTCGCTACCCCTCGCTCAGATTCCTGCTCCGATACTTACAGGGCAGCTGAAATGCTGCAACTGACACCCCTGGGCGTCAGGGTCATCCAGCACTTACTTCATGCTACCCTAATACCCCCGTGCGGCAGCAGCTGCCTTGGTGGAGCTGGGGCCATTGGGAGCAGGGACAGAGATTGTGGAGGACAGCTGGGAGCAGAAATTCCAAGAGCCACCCACCCCAAGGTAAAGCACCCCAGTCACAAAGCTACGAAGGGCAGGGTTTCCAGGGAAAAAAATAGCATCACTAGCTTAGAGTCACAGAATGGTTAGAGGTGGAAGGGACCTTCACCACCATGGAGTTCAACCTCCCTGCCATGGGCAGGGACACCTCCCACCAGAGCAGGTTGCTCCAAGCCCCATCCAGCCTGGCCTTCAACACCTCCAGGGATGGGGCAGCCACAGCTTCTCTGGACAACCTCTTCCAGTGTCTCACCACCCTCACAGCAAAGAATTTTTTCCTAAGATCTAACCTAAATCTCCCCCCTTTTAATTTAAAACCATTACCCCTCATCCTCTCACTCCACTCCCTCTCAAAGAGCCCCTTCTCCAGCTCTTCTGTAGGCTTCCTTCAGATACTTGAAGGCTGCTCTAAGGTCTCCCCAGAGCCTCCTCTTCTCCAGGCTGAACAACCCAAACTCCCTCAGCCTGTCTTCATAGGAGAGGTGCTCCAGCCCTTTGATCTTCAGAGATTCAAGTTCCTACTGTATGTGTTGGAGAAGCAGAAGACAAATCAGCCAAATATGCTGGGATTAAAGTAAAAGAACACAACATCACAACTGGTGCTGGAGGAGAGTGTTGCACCTGCATTACACAGCATCTCCACTGTTAATTCTCTGAAGTGAAGAAGACCTCTGAAGGGGGATAAAATGCTCCACGTGTAGCTCAGAGGTGCCTGCTCACCCACACAAGCAGCCGGTGCCCCACTCTTCCATGCACACCAGGAAAAAAAAACACCAATCCCCCCCATTCTCCCCCAACTTTCAGGCAATAGAAACCAACAAGAAAAAAAACAGAAACCAGAAAAGCAAAGAGAGGAAACAAACAAAACCAAAAACCAAACCAAGAAGATACCAAGACTACACAGAAGCACTTACAAGAAATTTTGAGAAGAAATTCTTCATCGCTGCCGGGAGAAGTGGCTGGCTGAGGTGATCCAGATATAGATTAGCCCTTCCAAGGTCTTAAAAGAAAAACTCTACAATGCTGCATCTGTATCTGTATTTTTAAACTAGTAAATAACCCATTTGGGAGGGGCTTTGTGTGTATTTTGGGAATGGGGTATGACAGATGAGTCACTAGAGTCAACGCCGTTTGTTTAGATCCACGCTGATGAAGAAAGTGAAGAGTCAGTGATTTTGCATACCCCTAAAATGTGATCTTTTACACTGAACCTGGAAACGCTTCTCTAGCACAGGAAGTTCTATTTCCTCATTGCAGATGGATTTTGATTGGATTCCCTTCCAAACAGCCTGAAAACATTAAAGGAAACAAACTCTAGGGCCAGCACAACTGACCAGAGGCTGAGGGAGGTGCCTTAGATACCCTTAGCTTTTTTTAATGGTTTGTCTGTGAAAACAAGCATCTTACTGAGAAAACAAACAAACCGAGGCACAGTTTATTAGTAGGTATAATCTGATGGGGGATATTAACCAGCCAGGTCAAAGGAAAAACCTCTCCTGACGGTGCCTCACTTGCCATTAGTTTACAGCTGAGGGTTCCTTACAGCTTACCCCACTGAAGTGTACTAAGATCAATTAAAAACCAAAACAAAGAAAGGAAAAACTAACTCAAAGCCTGACAACACTGTATGGAAAATGCAATATTTCACATTTCTTGAAAAAAAAAAACAAACAAAAAAATAAGATTCTAATTGAATGCATTCATTCTTGAATCTACTCTGGCAAGAGTGTTTCTACACACTGATGCTTCCAACTGTTCAGCTTTCAGGCTGGTCTTTTTTACAGCCCATTTAAGAACACAACAGTAACAAATCTGTAAATAGTTGCTAACATGGACAGTGGAGCGTATGTAACAGTTGAGGGGGGGGGAAAAGTCACCACCAAGTGAGGAAGTAACACAAATTTAGTACTTTGAGACAAACACCCAATGAGCAGGGCTTTTTTTTTGGTTGGTACCCTCCTCTCCACGAACCACAGTCAGAAGAGGTCCATCCTTTAAAGGCCTCTGTGCCCATGAAGAGCCACCAACTCCCAACGCCAGGAATGCCAGCAGGAGTTACGCTGCTCAGAGCGAGCACCCAGTCACGGCATCTATTAGTTAATTCCACTGAGAGAAACAAGTGGAAATGTCATGTCCTTATCACCATGTTCTGGATATATTCCAGTTCTGCCCCTGAGCTTAAGTCAAAGAGAGATTTCTCAAAAACCCATGGGACTCCCTCCCCTCAGCTCAGGTCTGTACCCCCAAGAGCGACAGGAAGCCCAAGTGCTTTGATCTCCTCTGGATTTACTCGAGCATCCTCACAAACCCTTCCAACAGAAAGGATGGGCCCAACTACTTCATGGCACAGCTACACTTCTGAAGTAGCAAAAGAAAGCAGGTTATTCTCCCCCAAAACGAAGAATTATTTTCTTACAAGCCAAGTTTCTATCACCAGCAGGTTGATTTTAGAAAGATAAAGACGTGTGTTTACGGTACCTTCCATTCAAGCCTATCAGTGCACTTCTAACACACATTAATCATAGAATCATAGAATCATTTAGGTTGGAAGAGACCCTTGGGATCATCCAGTCCAACCATCAGCCCTACTCTACAAGTTCTCCCCTACACCAGATCCCTCAACACCACATCCAATCTACTCTGAAACACAGTCAGGGATGGGGACTCCACCGCCTCCCTGGGCAGCCCATTCCACTGACTGACCACTCTCTCTGTGAAAAACTTTTTCCTCATGTCCAGCCTAACCCTACCCTGCTGCAGCTTGCAGCCATTCCCTCTTGTTCTGTCGCTCATTGCCCGTGAGAAGAGACCAGCACCAACCTCTCTACAATGCCCTTTCAAGCAGTTGTAGAGAGGGATGAGGTCTCCCCTCAGCCTCCTCTTCCTCAAACTAAACAACCCCAACTCCCTCAATCGATCCTCATAAGCCTTGTTTTCCAGGCCTCTCACCAGCTTCGTTGCCCTCCTCTGCACTCGCTCCAGCACCTCCAGATCTCTCTTGTGTTGAGGTGCCCAGAACTGGACACAATACTCAAGGTGTGGCCTCACCAGTGCTGAGTACAGGGGGACAATCACCTCCCTACTTCTGCTGGTCACACTATTCTTTATGCAAGCCAGGATGCCCTTGGCCTTCTTGGCCACCTGGGCACACTGCCATTCCATAATACACATTCTCTCTTGTGGAACTAATAGCACTCGAGTTTCTAGGATTCTGAAGCAGAAAAAAACAACAGTGTTTTCTAACTACAGCACAAAATACATTTAAATTTAGTTTTTTTTTTCATAAACTCAAGGAAACAAAGCTACGTCAGGCCTGGATTTACTTCCTGATTCTTAGAGCAGAAAAAACACACTTCAAAAAATCCTACCATTCCTCCTGCAAAAAGGCTAATTGAAAGTGAAAAAGTTTGACAGCTTTTGAAAATGAAACAAACCTGTTTCCAACAACAACAAAAACAACCCAGCAGCTTGTTCTAATAAGCATTTAGAAACCAGCATCTTCCATCCCCACCCTTTTAACAGATCTGGAAAGTAATTACCTTCCCCTTATCAAAACTCCTTCAGTAGACAGGCTGTGCTATAGTATTAACTACTTAAAATGTAAAATAAAAGTAATTGAAAAACAAAAACGAGGGGATGCTAAGTCAAAACTGGATTTATAGATCCAATATGTGTATTTATATATATACCACACGTATGTCTACATACACAGGTTTGACTCTAAGTTCATACATACAGATAAGCACACAGCTTACAACTCAAAATTCTTAGACAACGAGGTTCTGAATTTCTGGGGACTTTAATGGGCACAATATACAACTAAATTGAAAGCACTCAGGGCATAAAAAGACATGTTCTGGCTCATTTAGTTGGAGCTGGTTAAGAATTTATCATCACTAGCTTTTGATGTTCACCGAGCCATGTGAGACATCGTGTGAGCATTCAGAGCCCAATTCAACACAAAAATCAAAGCTCAAGATGGCTCAAATCAAGTGGCATAATTTTGCAGTGAAGCAGAGTACATCCACAGTCCCCAGGCCATCTGCCCCTCCAACAGCAGGTCCAGGAAGTACCGAATCCGGCAGCCAGAGCTGCAAAAGCTGTGCATCTTTCTCCTCCCCACCACTGACCTCAACTCCTCCTTCACAGAACCACAGAACACGTAGAGCTAGAAGGGACCTTAAAGATCATTGAGTTCCAACACCCCTGGCATGGGCTGGGACACCTCCCACTTCCATCCACCCACTATGACAGAGGGTTCCCCCAGATGCTTTGTCCCTCCCAGTACTGTTCTTTTACTTTAAATCAGCTTTACTTTAGAACTACAAAGATGATGAGGGGCCTGGAGCATCCCTCTGCTGAGGAAAGGCTGAGGCACTTGAGTCTTTTTGGTCTGGGGAAGAGAAGGCTGAGGGGGGATCTGATCAACACCTATAAATACTTAAGGGGTGGGTGTCAGGAAGATGGGGCCAATCTTTTTTCAGTGGTGCCCAGTTACAGGACAAGAGGGAACAGGCACAAACTGGAACATAGGAAGTTCCATCTAAACATGAGGAGCTTCTTTACTATGAGGGTGGCAGAGCCCTGGAACAGGCTGCCCAGAGAGGTGGTGGAGTCTCTGTCTCTGGAGACATACCAGACCTACCTGGACACATTCCTGTGCAACCTGCTCTGGGTGGACCTGCTTTGGCTGGGGGAGGGTGGACTATATGATCTCCAGAGGTCCCTTCCAAGCCCGTATCGTTCTGTGACTCTGTGATTTACCCTTCATTTAGTTCCTACTCAGAAAAACATCCTTCAGTAAATTGACTAAACCGTGGGGCCCTGTCACGCATCCTCTCCTTTCTTAACTCATCCTCTAAAAAAATTAGTGTTTAAAAATCATACTATTATTTTAAGAACACCTTGAACATCTCCTAGCCTCGGTACTGAAGTTTTTAAAAGTGTGTGGTAACTCTCACACAAACGTTCTCTAAGTTACAGTTTTAACCAGAAGGAGACCATACAGAGGTGATAAATGCCATCACAGAAATAAATATCAATAATGAGTCACTTGGAAAACTTCACTTCCACCAAACATATTAAGCTATTTATAAGAATTTTTTCTTTTCTTTTCTTTTTTTTTTCCAATATAGGAGGAAAACATCCGACATAATGATTAAATCAGGGGGGAAAAAAGCAAAAAAAAGGCAGCCAGCCAACAAACCCAAGCCAACAGAACCCAAACTCTTCTCAAGAATCTAACCAGAGTGTTACCCAGGAGAAAGGCAATGGTAAGCTTAGGAATTCAGCACTCAAATATAGGAATTCAGCACTCAAATATAAAACAAATAATAGTTTTAAATCCATTGTGAGTGTTAGAAGTTTGCAATACAGAAGCTGGCGTGCTCACCTAGCATACGAATGTACAACGCCGTCTGGTCAGAGCTGTCATAGGAAATGGCTCCACGTCTCTGTGAGAAACAAACAAACAAAGAAAGAGATATAATTTATGCAAGTTAGAACTGAATAATTTCTTAACTGACATGAAAATAAAGTCTCAATTGCCTATTTAACACTCATTTTTGGAATTCTGAACATGCATATTTCAAATATACATATATATATATATATATATATACACACACACTGATTTTGTTTTAGGAGGGAACAAAGGAAGGACAGGGATTGGTAGTGAAGAGAGTATGAAAACCAGGACCAGAGTGTGAAAAACTATCCCCTCCTGTGCTTCTTTCCAGATGCTCCTCTACCATTTCTCATCATAAAAAGGACACAAAACAACATTAAGCAGATGAAACCCCCACACCCCTCATAGCCTTCTGAAATACAATACTTAAAACAAAGACTTGCAGTTCCTGCTTTAACCTTTTGTTTACTGTTACCTATGGGGTATTTCCCTCTTTCAAAGCTCAAAGTAGTGTTACAAGAGGCAGGAGAATGCCAATAACGCCGGTACTGAGGTCCTAGGAATTCAACCTATAACCTGCAAGGGCAGGACTCGCCGGCCACACTCTGCTTTCACTCCTCCCAGTAGTTTCTGGGGGCGAATCAAGGTACCACTGAAGCAGAACAGAACACATAAAGGTATTTTCAAGAAAACTAGCAAGCAGTACAACACATTTCATGATAAAAGGCCAAAAGAGTCATCAAACTACCTATGCATGACACTTCTTACCCACACAGAATGAGTGTGTTCCACACAAATGTGCCCTTGTGGTCAAGAAAGCCAATGGCACCATGAGGTGCATCAGGAAGAGTGTGACCAGCAGGCGGAAGGAGGTCCTCCTGCCCCTCTGCTCTGACCTGGGGAGGCCCCATCTGGAGCACTGGGTCCAGTTCTGGGCTCCCCAGTTCAAGGAGGACAGGGAACTGCTGGAGAGGGT
This sequence comes from Jacana jacana, assembly GCA_013400555.1. Taxonomy (NCBI): domain Eukaryota; kingdom Metazoa; phylum Chordata; class Aves; order Charadriiformes; family Jacanidae; genus Jacana; species Jacana jacana. Next base: position 19,513 of record VZTM01032909.1, read on the forward strand.
ACAGCAGAGGGTGGGCTACAAAGATGATGAGGGGCCTCTCTTACAAGGGAAGGCTGAGAGACTTTGGTCTTTTTAGTAATCTACTGAGAAATAAATCCTTATGGGGATTCCAAAGTCTAAGCCATTATTTGCTGGATACAGTACATCCATGTATGATATCAAGCACGAAGCACATTTTTAAAACAAATAACCCAAAAGTAAAACATAAGCCAAGTTATTTCATTCTGCAAGGACTCTGAAAGATCTTGTAGGAATCTTGGAGCAATCAAATCCTTCTAAAATTTACCTTTCAAATTTGGTTTCCTAAGGAAAAAGAGACCATTTATTGTGCAAACCTTACTAATAATACTTCAAAAGCAGCTGGATGATTTCAGCTTATTTTGCTGAAAGGACAGAGGTCCTGAGCACACTTCATTCACTGAAATTTGTCAAATAAGATAGGTAAGAGGCAAACACTCATTAGCAAGTTCTACCAAGGGACAGATACAGGGTGAGTGATGAGACCTCATCCCTTTAGACCAGGCAAAGAAGTGAGGTGCAGACAGCGAGGAGCACCGAGATGGTCAGAGGCAGAGGAGAGAGCTAATAGTACAGAGGTTTTTAGCAGCTTGTGAGAAGTAGTAAATTCAATAATACTACGCTCACTCAGCCGTGGAGTGCTCTGTGTCAGCTCACACTCCGAACAGGTAACAGCCTATGGACCACAGGTCGAGGTACATCACCCCTTCTCCCACTTTAAATAACACAATCCACACGTTAGTTACACTACGCCCTGCAGCGCTCTAGAAAAATGCAAGAAATAACACAACGAGAAGCAATTTCATCCAAGCTGCCAGCGGTTCTTTAGGATACCCTGCCCAGATTCCACTTTTTAAGCACAGCAAAAAAAAGAAAGACCAGTTTCAATGCAGCAGCTTCTCCCGAGATGGGAACCGTCACATGCAGCAAATCTGCAGGCAGAAAGGCACACACATCTTGAAAAACTGAAGTTCTTGTAAAGCACTCAGCAGTTCAAATAATTTAATCACCAGGATTCTGCCCTTGATGACAGCCAAAAACGCCTCCTCCCTCATTGCTAATCCAAAGCCCACTCTCTGTAGCCCACACCAAGACATCAAGACGACACTTACACTAAAAATGTGCCTTCCTTGCACAGCCAAAGATGACAGCAGCGTTCCCCCCATCAGCCTACAGAAACCTCGGCTAAAAACCTCATGGCCAGAGCTCGGCTTCTGGCACTTCAAAATACCACAGAATCCCAGAATCTCAAGGATTGGAAGGGACCTTGAAAGCTC
>VZTM01032909.1:21016-31865 GCA_013400555.1 Jacana jacana
CCCCAGGTCCCTTTCCCCTACACTGCTCTCCAACAGGTCATTTCCCAACCTATATTGGTACCTGGGGTTGTTATTGTTAATACCATTAACTCAGCATAAAATTTTATTTCTAGACTTCTGCTGCCTCCTTGGTCTCCCTGAATCTTTGTACCTGTCAATGACTGCAGATCAGGTTGACCTCCTCATCCCCCATACCGATCTCAAGCAAATAAGCATCAATCCTACAGGCAGCCAGAATTACTAGTGCTCGTACTGAAAACATCTCTAACATGTTTGGGAAGGTCCCTTTTTCAAGCACAAGGACAGCTTGGTCTGGTGGGACTATCTGATTCAACAACAGCCAAGGTTCTTAACTCCTTTCCTGACACAAGCACCACCATCTGAACTGGGCAGGCTGTTTTCCTCCAGCAGTGAAGGCAGACACCAGAGAGGTGGCTGGGAAGGATTGTCTACACTCAGCTTCCACTTTGAAAGGCACACCTAAATTTTCTGTTTCGTATTAGAGTTGTCAATGACTCTTCCAAAGGGCAATACAGAAAGCAAAGCTTTTGTTTCTCCTCTCTTTTGTCACATCTGAATGGAAGAAGTTCAAACTGGAATGGAAGTTCCATTGATAGAATCATAGAATGGTCCAGACAAAAAGGGGACCTCTAGGGTCATCTAGTCTGACCTCCCCACAGTCAGCAGGGACACCCCCAACTAGACCAGGTTGCCCAGGACCTCCTCCAGCCTCCCCTTGAAGATCTCCAGGGAAGGGGCCTCAACCACCTCCCTGGGCAACCTGTCCCAGTGCTTCACCACTCTCATGGTAACGAACCTCTTCCTAATATCCAATCTAAAGCTGCTCTTCTCCGCCTTGAAGCCATTGCCCCTCATCCTGTTGCTGCAGGCCTTTGTAAACAGACCCTCCCCAGCCTTCCTGTAGCCCCTTCAGGTACTAGAAGGCTGTTCTGAGGTCTCCCTAGAGCCGCCTCTTCTCCAGGCTGAACAACCCCAGCTCCCTCAGCCTGTCCTCATAGCAAAGGGGCTCCAACCCCCTGACCATTTTTGTGACCCTCCTCTGGACCCGCTCCATGAGGTCCATGTCCTTCCTGTATTGAGGGCTCCAGACCTGCCCACAGTGCTCCAGGTGAGGTCTCACCAGAGCAGAGTGGCAGAATCCCCTCTCTGGATCTGCTGGCAACGCACCTTTTGATGCAGCCCAGGATGCGTCTGCCCTTCTGGGCTGCAAGTGCCCACTGCCTGCTCGTGGCCAGCTTCTCAGCCATGTGATGTGGTTAATCCTTTAATGACGATGATACAAGCACTCCACACAAAAAGGACCTAAGCCAGATCTTTCTCCCAGTCCCTTCACAGGAGCAGAGGAAGTTACTGACGGCCACGCAAGGGGAACGGCGTGCCAAAATAGCACATGGATGTCTCTTCAAAGGGAAAGGGCTCCAGCAATGCCGAGGAGCACAGCCTGGAACGCCTGGAAACGCAGCACCTGCTGCTGTTTGTGCCAAACAGAAGTGTTTCCACTGATGGATCAGTTTTATCCCAGGGACTTCCCAGTCCAGCCCAGAGCCGAGCACTGGCACTACTGCTGGGCCACTTCACGCTGGCAAGCCAAACAACTGCTGGCCCCATTCCGAAACCGCAGAAAGAGCCCAGCCTCCAAAATTCAGTACCTCCCACCAGAAAGAACCACCTTCACCTTCTCCATGGAGCAACAAAGCCTTTTCCAGCTTCTCCACTTGTTTATTGAGAAGCTGGGAAAGGACTCGAGGACAGCATCAGTCAGCTTTACCTACTTGGCTTTTCTGCCCAAGTTACTGCCCAACAATCAGAGGATTATTTCTTTTTTTTTAGAAAAAGAAGTGGAGAACAAGTTTGGAGAAGTTGTTAGAAGATGACAATTGTCATTTACTGCTTATGCTGCCACAAATATACACACTTGGAATCTATTTAAGATTCTAAGACAGCTTATCAACAAGCCCCTAGAATAACAAACTAATTAGACCACATTTCTCCGACTGCTATTGGATTTCAGAAGCCAGACTGTCATTTACCATAATACTTACAATTATTTCAATTCAAAAGTAATTAAAGAGTTCCATGCTAATGTGAGATCCACAGTTTTCCATGAGGCACCACCAAGTTTTTACTCACTAAAGCACTGGGAAAAAAAATGTGCTTTTTAAACACTTAAACACAGACAAAGGCACAGCAAAATGGTCCTACTATTATTTGCTAAATATTCCACTGGAGCTCAAAGCAGTATTTAAAAGGGTTGTTAAAGCAGTGATAAGAAAATGTCGTTAATTGCAGGCAGGCAATGCTAATCAGCAACAAGACACGCACTCCCTCTTCCAATAGCTTTATGTGGAAGAAAATACTAGAATTGCCACATGATGATATTTCACAGAATCATAGAATCATTCAGGTTGGAAGAGACCCTTGGGACCATTGAGTCCAACCATCAGCCCCACTCGACAAGTTCTCCCCTACACCAGATCCCTCAACACCACATCNGTGGCCTCCCCAGTGCTGAGCACAGGGGGACAATCACCTCCCTACTTCTGCTGGTCACACTGTTTCTAATACAAGCCAGAATACAAGCCTTGGCCTTCTTGGCCACCTGGGCACACTGCTGGCTCATGTTCAGCCCCATGTCACCCAGCACCCCCAGGTCCTTTTCTGCCAGGCAGCTCCAGCCACACTGCCCCAAGCCTGTAGCCATCCGTGGGGTTGGTGTGGCCCAAGTGCAGGACCTGGCACTTGGCCTCATTGAAGCTCATGCCATTAACTTTGGCCCATCCATCCAGTCTATCCAAGTCCCTCTGCAGAGCATCCCTGCCCTCATGCAGATCAACACTCCCACCTCAGTGTCATCTGCAAACTCACTGATGGTGCTCTCTATATCATTGTCGAGATCATCAATGAAGATATCAAACAGGAATGGCCCCAGTACTGAGCCATTTCACATGATCTTCTCTCAGGACAGATGGCAATCAGCTATAAACTTCACGTGACAATTATCAGCTGAATGACAATGGTCAGGATTAACAGTTATCAATGTTAGTGACAAGTACATCCAGCAAGCATCTGTGACAACCTGTCTCTTACACACCTTAGATGTGCATCGTGGGGCATCAGTAAGATTTACCCTAAAGTTTAGCAATGTAAGAACTTAATTTAACAACAATATACAAAACAAAAGGGTGAGAATTGATGGGTAAAGCATAGATTTAAAAGAAAAAAGCAGAAGTGACTTAAGTGAGGCCAGAAACACACAGGGACACCCTTAGAAACTAAATCAGAATGACAGGAGGGCTCAGAAGCAACAACAAAATAGGAGAACAGGATGAATAATAAAAAGGAATTTATTCTGTTTTTAAAGAAACAGCCATCAGCGTATTGAAAAACACAACCATCCACAGCAGAGGGTTTTCTCCTTAACTGTAATGTCAGCTACCTGGAATTCCTATTTCTGCCCCCACCTTACCATAAATCTAATTCAAACTGAATTACAGACATAATCCTCCAGCAGCTTTTCATGTCAAGTTTCAGAGAACAGCAACCTGCCATTACACCCCAACAAGGCGGCTGTAAGGCCTGGGCACTGAGCATCCACCTTCAGTCCCAAGTGAACGTCCACTGGGGCACCCCTGCTTTATTCCTGGTGTTACAGGAATTATGACAAGTGCTACCAACTAAGCCTGATGGGACCTGCTTTTAGGAACGCCGGACCTGTGTTACCAGTGACGACTGCAGAGCACAGGTACCCTGCAAAGCTTGTTTTCACAACAAATTCCAGTTCACCTTTGTTCAGATTCTACTGGTAACTGTACAAAAACGTCAAAATTGTGTACTTAAACTTTATTTTTTTTTCCCCTCCAGTTTCTCTCATTCTCTCTCTCCAATGATTCTGGTCCTTCTTCACAATCCTAAACTTAAACTTATACCTCCCTTTTGGAATTGATTCCAGGTTAGGCAGCGAGCTGTGCTCAGAAGAGCCCGCTCTCTTCTCCAGACACCAATCCCACCCATATTTACTACCACAACATACATGGGGAGATTTACATTCTTTAAAATGAAAGAGTAGGAACTCCTAATTTTGTCTAACCTTACCACACATTTCTCAAAAGGCAAATGGAAAAAGCAACAAAGTTGAGGGAGTTGGGACTGTTTAGTTTGAGGAAGAGGAGGCTGAGGGGAGACCTCATCCCTCTCTACAGCTGCTTGAAAGGACATTGTAGAGAGGTTGGTGATGGTCTCTTCTCACGGGCAATGAGCGACAGAACAAGAGGGAATGGCTGCAAGCTGCAGCAGGGTAGGGTTAGGCTGGACATGAGGAAAAAGTTTTTCACGGAGAGAGTGGTCAGTCAGTGGAATGGGCTGCCCAGGGAGGTGGTGGAGTCCCCATCCCTGACTGTGTTTCAGAGTAGATTAGATGTGGTGTTGAGGGATCTGGTGTAGGGGAGAACTTGTAGAGTAGGGCTGATGGTTGGACTTGATGATCCCAAGGGTCTCTTCCAACCTAAATGATTCTATTCTATTCTAAAGTAAGTGAAGTAGCCGGTGTTTCACCCAAGCAAACAGAACTGGTATTTCCACTCCGTGAAATTGACACCACAAAAAGGATATCCTGCCCAGGATGCAAAATGTGCTAATTTGTATTATTCTCACTCTGTTTAAAATTGGTTTTCCTTATTTTCACAAAGCCTTTAGAGCTTAATAAAAGCTTAGATCCGTTAGTGAAAGAGGCAAGAGAAGAAGATGGAGCCAGGCTCTTCTCAGTGACATCCAATGACAGGACAAGGGGCAATGGGTGCAAGCTGGAACAGAGGAGGTTCCACTTCAATATGAGGAAAAACTTCTTCACGGTGAGGGTGAGAGAACACTGGCAGGGGCTGCCCAGGGAGGTTGTGGATTCTCCTTCTCTGGAGACATTCCACACCCACTTGGAGGCGTTCCTGTGTGACCTGCTCTGGGTGTTCCTGCTCCACAGGGGAATTGGACTGGATGATCTTTCAAGGTCCCTTCCAATCCCTGATATTCCATGATTCTGTGAAGCCCTGCCATTCAGAAGGCATTTCAGCTCCCTTTTCCCCAGCTCTTCCTCACTGGCATGGCTACAAACACGCTTTCTCCCACTTCAAGGCAGGCAAAAGTTGAGAGCTACAAGAACCAGGGGTAAACGCTTACGAAACAATCTCAGATGAGGAGTGATGTGTTTCCAAAACAGATTAGATTTAGGAAAAAAAAAACAAAAAGAAGAAAGAAAAATAAGCACTCCTGAAGTTCTTAATGACTTGTTTTCTCTCAGGATACTTAGAAACCCAGTTAAGTCAAACCAGGGTAACAGAAGAGCCTACCTTAGAAGCAATCCATTTGATAAGGATCACAGCTAAGACACCAGACCGATGCAATTCCCATTGGATCGCTCCCGGAGAGGTGAAGCATAGCACACACACCCCCCTCTGCCCGTGAGGGAGGCAGGACAAGGGTGCTGGAGTGGCTGGAAACGGTGGGACAGGATGGGCAGTTGGTGGGAGGGTCAGGCCAGAGATGGGGCAGTCGGTGGGGCGGTAAGAGGGTCAGTAGGATGGGCAGGCAGTCTGTCCACCCCGGGTTTAACAACCAGAGGAGACTACATGGAGTAGAGGCTCACTTAAACCCTAAAGGAAATGTAAAAAACCACGATTCCATGCTTTTTCTTAACACAGAGAGGCTTGTCAGACTCCGGGATGGAGCTCCAGCTCTCAAACCACCAGAGCTGAATCAAGGTACTGCCTCTAAAGGCTAAATAAATAGAGCCCGTTTCCAGCAGATGTCACCATCACTGATGTCCCCAAGTTTCTTTTATCTCTGCCACCCGGAGAACTGCTACGAACTGAACTTCAAAACGGATTTCAAGGTTGCTTTTACAGCAGCTTGCTATAAATAATGAAAGGAAGGTAGTGCAGATTAATACATGCACTCATCGAAACCACAGTTCTCTAATCTCTTCATTTGTCCACTAAACACCAAACCAGCCCTCGTCCCGCCTTTCCTGCCACACATACTCATGCCCAAACTGGTATGCTGCTTCCCTTCATTGCTCCAAGGAGTTGAACTTGCCTATAAACACCTCTCTTTCCCACTCCTGGCACTTTCCAGGATTGAAACCCAGCAGAGTAACATCCTGCAGGAGCACTGAGGATGCAGTCCTACAGACTCCTTGATGAGGCTTGGAGAGGCACTTTTCATTTTGGGTCTAGAATCACAGAATCACAGCATTGTCTAGGTTGGAAAGGACCTTTAAGATCATCTAGTCCAATGATCCACCTAATTGTGATTAAAAACCCCATCAACTAAACCACATTTTTCGGAAAAAAACCAAAAAGCAGCTACAGAGGGAAGAAAGGAAGAGCGTCTGGGACATCGAGGAGTTTGAAAGGGTGAAGCTGAATAATTGAAAGGAAAATTACAAGCAGATTCTGCTCTTCCTTTAATTACTGCAGATCACAAAGCAAATGCCAATAGGGGCACAAAACCGACAAGGTAGCACAGATTACCAAAGGAGCAACTTAATTTCCCCCTATCCACAAGGAAAGGGGAAATGTCCCACAGCAGATGTTCACTGAATGGAGGAGAGGACTCACCAACTGGGACTGGGCTCTATTTTATAATATGATTCCTAATATTTGTGCCAGCTTTTAAGCTATGAACATGATCTTGGCACCAGCTCCGGGTTCCTACAGCACCATTAGATTCCAAACACGTATCTCCTGCTCTCTCCCCTCCACATGCCCCCCAAAAACCAGTCAGATCCAAGGCAAGAACATTCAGAATGGACCTTTTGTACCTCCCTTCATGAATGCAGAGGTCTGTCAAAGTTCCACCCAAAATGCAAACTGTCACTGAGGTAGATTTAAGAGCATTACCCTCTCTCTCTCCAAACACTTGACGAGGTTAAGACACCCTCACAATTAGTCATCAACAGTCTGATGTTACTGTAGAAGAAAAAACAAACCACCCCACAATAAATGACATTAGCATTAGCAATTTGGCACAAGTGGAGCAGATCAAAGCTCAGCTGCTGCTGAGGTCTTTACACCTAACTCTATATGGAGCCCAGGGGGGCTTTTTTTGGTAGGTCATATTTACTGAAACTGCCCAAACTGGACCCTACACCACAGAGGGTTTAAAGCTGCCGCAAAACAACTCATAACTGGCCAAACCTCTATGATCTCACCACGGATAAGAGTCCCTTCGGTGCATGCAAGGAGCGGAACAGACCAATCTTTTGAAAGGCACCCAAGTTTGGCAGAAAAGGACCTGGGAGTGGTGGGTCACAAGCAGCTGAACATGAGCCAGCAGTGTGCCCAGGTGGCCAAGAAGGCCAAGGGCATCCTGGCTTGTATTAGAACTAGTGTGACCAGCAGAAGTAGGGAGGTGATTGTCCCCCTGTGCTCAGCACTGGGGAGGCCACACCTTGAGTCTTGTGTCCAGTTCTGGGCACCTCAACACAAGAGAGATCTGGAGGGGCTGGAGCGAGTACAGAGGAGGGACACGGAGCTGGGGAAGGGCCTGGAGAATAAATCTTCTGAAGAAGAACTGAGGGAGCTGGGTCTGTTTAGTTTACAGAAGAGGAGGCTGAGGGGAGACCTCATCACTCTCTACAACTACTTGAAAGGGCATTGTAGAAAGGTTGGTGCTGGTCTCTTCTCACAGGGAATTAGCAATAGAACAAGAGGGAATGGCTGCAAGCTGCAGCAGGGTAGGGTTAGGCTGGACATGAGGAAAGAATTCTTCCCAGCAAGAGTGGTCAGAGCCTGGACTGGGCTGCCCAGGGAGGTGGTGGAGTCCCCATCCCTGACTGTGTTTCAGAGTAGATCAGCTGTGGTGTTGAGGGATCTGGTGTAGGGGAGAACTTGTAGAGTAGGGCTGATGGTTGGACTTGATGATCCCAAGGGTCTCTTTAAACCAAAATGATTCTATGATTCTAAGTCAGGACACATCATAACTGCTCTGGAAAACAAAAAATAGCCCTCATAATCAGGGACAATGAGGTGATTTGCTTCAAGACTGAACTCTCTGCCAAATAAAACACAAATAGCCTTACACTCTTTGAAGGACCAAGCCCTTCTCTCCATCACCGCTTTTCTCAATCCCTGCTCGGTCTTCTCTGTTTTCCTGTCTCAAAATGCATGAGAGATGTTCTTGGAGCCTGTGGATGATCCTCTCCCAAGTGTGTGGAGCAAGCCTTTCTTCCACCAATACTGGAAACAAACCATTCTCTTAGAAAACATAACAGTACGAAGTAATCATCCTTCCCCCCTCTGTCCTCCCACAGTAAGTGGTTTAATTAAGTAGCCTTCTCTTACTGAAAGTTTTTCTTAAAACTACCATCTCATGGGTAAGTTTAACACCAGACCACAGAAATAAAAATATTTACCCATCTGCTAAGCACCACATTATTTAACTATGGCTTGGAAATAGAAAGACTGCTTCAGAAATAGGGTTCTGAATTTGGAGACAGAGGAAGACCCGAAACGCACAGGTTTATATGAGAAATACAAAGAAATCAACAAAGAAGCTAAAATGGTGCTTTCAGGGAAAGTACTGCTTTGAATCACCTCAGTAAGAGTTGCAGGGAGAAGGCCGGGTCTGTTTAGTTTGAGGAAGAGGAGGCTGAGCAGAGACCTCATCACTCTCTAGAGTGAGTGCAAGGAGAAGGTAAAAGAAATGATTTTTTGGGCAGCATACTCAAGAAATCATTCACGGCCATTAGCAGGTATCGTAAACCCTCGGGCACGAGCCCGCAGAGAAAGAAGGCAGTGCTAAATCTCCCCTGGGGTAACACACTACCTGTGGCACTACCTGCGCTCTGGGAGTGCAGTCACTGACCTGACTGCAAGCTGTGGACTTCACCAGTCTCAGCATCAGCTTGAAATGAAGGAGCACACTAGAAAGGTGCACACTATCAGATGGTGCATTTTTCGCCTTTTAAAAATTATGGAAGTTCTTAAGGCTGCTTCATTATTTTATTTTTTTATTTTTTTCTTCCCTATTTTTTAGCAGATTCTTTTTCAGGTTTTCTAAAATTCATTTTCTCAGTGCATGCAGAGACACTGTGTTTGATAAGGCAAGATTTGGTGAGGCCAGTACTTGACATTCACACACACCACAGAAATCGTTACCTGGTGCCTCTGCCATCATCAGCCTAAATGCACAACTGCAACTGCTGTCTCTTGCTGCTTCCAAACAAAAACCCACAACTATCCCAATGCCTCCAACGTAAAGTTAACAACACATGGCGCTGTGGATGCAGGTAAACAGCCAAAGCCAGGTTTTACCACAAGTTTTGCATTTGCTGAGTAAGCATTTCTGTATAACTCCCTAGAAGGCAAGAATTCATTATCAACACAGCAGAAAACTCCTGGGGTCTCGTAACAGAGGATTACACTGAGGAATTTGCTAAGAAGATACCAGTTTGCCCTTGTGGTGAAACTGGCACCACGTGGGACCAGCTCCTACCAACTCAAAGTAGGTCCTGATCAATACACCACGGTGATTTGCAACCATCTAACTCCTTCCACATACGCTCCTGGAGATCTGCAAGGGTCCACATGGAAACCCACCGTTTCCTGTTAACGTGCCCTGTGAATTGAAGTACCAAGTACAGGATCCCAGTTTCACTTGTGTGTATTTCTGAAGACCCATCTGTTCCAATCCTTGTCTTCTTTTCTTTAATAAATTTTAGCAGTACCAAAGAATGACTCAGCCTTGCCTTACAAACCTTAGTAACTACTCTATCTACAGAGGGGTCTTATTTATAGTGCCCTCCCCAAACATTTCATTAACACCTACAGCCAACCACACTCGAAGCAACACCACCGTATTTGACAGAGAGTATCAGGTCTCATGATGACACCTACTACTCCTCAGAGGGCTTGGAGCACCTCTGCTAATGAGGACAGGCTGAGAGAGTTGGGGTTGTTCAGCCTGGAGAAGAGAAGGCTCTGGGGAGACCTCAGAGCCCCCTCCAGTCCCTAAGGGGGCTACAGGAGAGAGGGGGAGGGACTCTTGATCAGGGAGGGGAGCCACAGGATGAAGGGGAATGGTTTTAAACTGAAAGAGGGGAGATTTAGATGAGATCTCAGAGAAGAAATTCTTTGCTGTGAGGGTGGTGAGACACTGGAAGAGGTTGCCCAAAGAAGCTGTGGCTGCCCCATCCCTGGAGGGGTTCAAGGCCAGGCTGGATGGGGCTTGGAGCAACCTGCTCTGGTGGGAGGTGTCCCTGACATGGCAAGTCGGAACTCCATGATCTTTAAGGTCCCTTCCAACCCGGATCATTCTATGATTCCATGATGCTCCTCTTTAAATGCAGCAGAGCTTCACAGAGCTACATCACCACATGATATATTATTGCAGAAGACTAAGGCCTATTGTTAATCACCCCAACTTTCCACGATGGCCTGATTTCACATGGATGCACTTGTGTACCTGGCCCAGAAATGAGATATCCACCGGGTCTCCTTTGCCCTTCAAACACCCCCTTTCCAGAACAGGCACAGAACACCAGCTTGTTACACACTGATGTCTAGGGTACATTTGAGACCAGCACGATACTTGTCACAGACCAGTCAAGGAACTTCACCATGTTTCTATTTTGCAGATGGGTGGGAGTGTTGATCTGGTTGAGGGCAGGGAAGCTCTGCAGAGGGACTTGGATAGACTGGATCGATGGGCCAATGTTAATGGCATGGCCTTCAACGAGGCCAAGTGCCAGGTCCTGCACTTGGGCCACACCAACCCCATGGATGGCTACAGGCTTGGGGCAGTGTGGCTGGAGCTGCCTGGCAGAAAAGGACCTGGG
>VZTM01032909.1:38553-65193 GCA_013400555.1 Jacana jacana
GGTGGAGTCCCCATCCCTGACTGTGTTTAAGAGTAGATTAGATGTGGTGTTGAGGGATCTGGTGTAGGGGAGTACTTGTAGAGTGGGGCTGATGGTTGGACTTGATGATCCCAGGGGTCTCTTCCAACCTGAATGATTCTATGATTCTATGATACAGAGAAACGGTTTTAAACTGAAAGAGGGGAGATTTTATCTGATCTCAGGAAGAAATTCTTTGCTGTGAGGGTGGTGAGACACTGGAAGAGGTTGCCCAGAGAAGCTGTGGCTGCTCCATCCCTGGAGGAGTTCAAGTCCAGGCTGGATGGGGCTTTCAGAAACCCGTTCTAGTGGGAGGTGTCCCTGCCTATGGCACTGGGTTGGAACTCCATGATCTTTAAAGGTCCCTTCCAACCCAAACCATTCTATGATTTTATGACCTCACGTTCATTCTACTGTCCCCTCTTTTGCATCATCTCCATATCCATCAAATAACAGTATAGGAGAAGAGGAAAAGACAGCTATTAGATACTGTGGCTGACCCATCACCCTGTGGCTGACCCATCACCCATGCCAGTAGAACATCTGCTGGTGAAACACCTAACTCTTAGTCTTTCATTTACTTCCCAAATTGTGATGAGCAAAAACTTTTGAAATCCTGAAAATAGCAGATCAGTTTCCAATGCTGAACCTTTTATTCTGCTTTGAGAGATAGGAGTATTTCTATTCATTTCTATTTCTGTTAAGAAAGTTGCAGTCACGTCCTTCTAGACAAGCACTCACAGACATCTCAGAAAGTATCCTGCACTGAAAGGTATTGATGGCAATAAATCAGTAGCCAACAGTCACCTTCTTATAACCCATACTTACAATGTCCTTAATTTTAACCTGACCTCTTCTGGGAGCATCTGAACCCCATTTTCTTAGAGCACATACTTTTCAGTTTTCACTCTGTGTCTGTTTGAAGATTCCACGTTGTTTTTCCCCAGAGCTCCCAAGCGAATTTATGCACGTAGGTTGTTGCTCCCACACTTCAGTCATGACTCTGTATTTACAAATAAAAGTGAAGGGTCTGAAACAGCCACAGGCTTCACCTACTGACGAGTGCTCAGACACCAAAGGCAGAATTACATTTTTCAGCACTCATCAAAAATATCAGAGCACCTCACGAGTATTCACCCTCAAAACCCCAGCCCAGCACAACGAGACCGGAGCCCAACCATCACTGCTTCTGGGCACCCAATTTAAGCCTCCTAGGGCCGTATTTTCCCCATTTTTCAATCACATCCAGCCCTCATAGAATCATAGAAGTTGGAAGAGACCCTTGGGATCATCAAGTCCAACCATCAGCCCTACTCTACAAAGGTCTCCCCTACACCAGATCCCTCAACACCACATCCAATCTACTCTGAAACACAGTCAGGGAGGGTGACTCCACCCCCTCCCTGGGCAGCCCATTCCAGGCTCTGACCACTCTTGCTGGGAAGAATTCTTTCCTCATGGCCAGCCTAACCCTACCCTGCTGCAGCTTGCAGCCATTCCCTCTTGTTCTATTGCTGATTGCCTGTGAGAAGAGACCAGCACCAACCTCTCTACAACGTCCTTTCAAGCAGTTGTAGAGAGTGATGAGGTCTCCCCTCAGCCTCCTCTTCCTCAAACTAAACAGTCCCAACTCCCTCAATCAATCCTCATGTAAGCACAGCTTCCCCCAGCCTGAGTTTCTCCTTGGTGGGGAGAGGGTGGAGGGGAGGAAGAGGGCAGGAAAGGCAAAAATCAAGACTGCAAGATCTCACATCCAGCACTTGAACGAGAAGCACACAACCATGATCTAGGAAAAGCTCAATTTACATATCTGCCCTAATAAGCAATTACAGGATGGAAGCTTGAGAAATATCTTTGTCTCCAGAGTGGCATTTAATTGCCTTATAAGTACACACGATCCCCCATTCTTCTTGGAGGGAAAAACCCACAAGGAATGGGCTAGAACGCTTCTCACATCCCAACCCAGTACATTTTGTGCAATAAAGGAGGCAGAGATTTCCTGGAAAGTATTAACAAAATTAAAACCTCCCAAGGCATCGAAGTAAGGACGTTAACATGGGTTGCACGGGCGACCCAAATGCGAGTCTCCTAAATACTGTGTGTAGAATTACAGCCAAGAAGTGTACACCCAAGGGTTACACTCTAAACTCTTCTGTAGGTAACCTTTTGTTTTCTTCCAGTTATAAGAAAAAAAAACCCAAACAAGCAACAAACCAACCCCAACAAACCACGACACTTTATCCAGTCAGAATATACTTTACCCACGGAACTTCCCAAAGGTGTTGCAAACTCTAAACTCCCCGGAGAGGCCGCTTTGGCTGGTTTGAGATATGAAGAAGATACGGGCATACCCACCTCATCACATCTAATCACAGAAAACAAACGTAAAATCTGTTTTAAAAATTAACAAATTCAAAATGCAATCCCCCAAGTCCCAAGCAGCAGATCAGTGAACCGTGACACAGAGCTGTATGAACACAGCACACAGAGTGTATAAGCTCTATTGGGAAACAAATGCACAAAGTTCAAGCAATCCTTCTAAACAAGCAAATATCAACTTTTTAGGGAAAGCAGTACAATGGAAAACAATAAATAGGAATTCAAGTAGCTGTGTACACTGGTGCATTTTTATCCCTCTAGACCTGAGCTACTTAAACATTTTTAATATCTTCATTGATGATGTCGATAGGGATATAGAGAGCACCATCACTGAGTTTGCAGATGACACCAAGTTGGGTGGGAGTGTTGATCTGCTTGAGGGCAGGGATGCTCTACAGAGGGACTGGGATAGACTGGATAGATGGGCCAATGTTAATGGCATGGCCTTCAACGAAGCCAAGTGCCAGGTCCTACACTTGGGCCACACCAACCCCATGGGTGGCTACAGGCTTGGGGAAGTGTGGCTGGAGCTGCCTGGCAGAAAAGGACCTGGGGGTGCTGGGTGACATGGGGCTGAGTATGCGCCAGCAGTGTGCCCAGGTGGCCAAGAAGGCCAAGGGCATCCTGGCTTGCATAAAAAATAGTGTGACCAGCAGAAGTAGGGAGGTGATTGTCCCTCTGTGCTCAGCACTGGTGAGGCCACACCTTGAGTCTTGTGTCCAGTTCTGGGCACCTCAGCACAAGAGAGATCTGGAGGTGCTGGAGCGAGTGCAGAGGAGGGACACGGAGCTGGNCAAGAGTGGTCAGACCCTGGAATTGGCTGCCCAGGGAGGTGGTGGAGTCACCATCCTTGACTATGTTTAAGAGTAGATTAGATGTGATGTTGAGGGATCTGGTGTAGGGGAGAACTTGTAGAGTGTGGCTGATGGTTGGACTTGATGATCCCAAGGGTCTCTTCCAACCTCTATGTTTCTATGATTCTATGATTTCCCTGGACAACTAAACTTTCTAAACTGGATGGGCAGCTTCTATTATCTACAGACCCCTAATTTCAATAAAAACCTTTAAAACTCCTGGGTTTAGAACTTGTTCAAAGCTGCTTCCTCCAGGCAGGTAAGTTCAACACCCAGTGCCTCCTGGAGCTGGAAGTGGTGCAGTGAATGGGGCCGGACATGGACAGGGCATTAGCCATAAAGCAATGTGTCCTCAGTGAGGAGAAGTTTTTGAGTGCACAGTTCACGCTGAAATGTCTTTGACCCTGAAAATTTAACATTATACAAAGCTTTGAGCAGGTCAGCCAGAGGAACACAGCACTCGAGAGCCTCCAAAGAACTTCTGCAATAATTAAAATAAGACTCAACATTGCTATAATTAAGTTTCTTTGTTTAATAAAAATAATTGCTTAATGTTTTAAGATCCACAGTTTACCTGAAGAACTGACGCCTTTGGAGTACGGTGTCTGGCTCTGGCCTCAGCACAGAAAGGACACGGACCTGTTGGAACAGGTCCAGCAGAGGACCACAAAAACACTCAGAGGGCTGGAGCACCTCTGCTATGAGGACAGGCTGAGGCAGTTGGGCTTGTTCAGCCTGGAGAAGGCTCCAGGGAGACATCAGAGCCCCTTCCAGTACCTAAAGGGGATCTACAGGAGAGATGGGGAGGGACCATGGGCCAGGGTGCTGATCTCTTCTCACTGGTAATTAGCAATAGAAGGAGAGGGAATGGCTGCAAGCTGCAGCAGGGTAGGGTTAGGCTGGACATTAGGAAAATATTCTTCCCAGAAAGAGTGGTCAGACCCTGGAATGAGCTGCCCAGGGAGGTGGTGGAGTCCCCATCCCTGACTGTGTTTCAGAGTAGATGAGATGTGGTGTTGAGGGATCTGGTGTAGGGGAGAACTTGTAGAGTGGGGCTTGATGGTTGGACTCAATGATCCCAAGGGTCTTCTCCAACCAAATGATTCTATGACTCTTGATCAGGGAGGGGAGACATTGGATGAGGGGAACAGTTTTAAATTGAAAGAGGGGAGATTTAGATGAGATCTTGGACTAGATGATCTTTCAAGGTCCCTTCCAATCCCTAATATTCTGTGATCTCAGGAAGAAATTCTTTGCTGTGAGGGTGGTGAGACACTGGAACAGGTTGCCCAGAGAAGCTGTGGCTGCTCCATCCCTGGAGGGGTTCAAGGCCAGGCTGGATGGGGCTTGGAGCAACCTGGTCTGGTGGGAGGTGCTCCTGCCTATGGCAGGGGGCTTGGAACTCTATGATATCTAAGGTCCCTTCCAATCTGAAGCAATTCTGTGATTCTATGATTCTCTCATCATAAGGTTACGGCTGCTGTTTAGTGGCACAAACTACTATCTTAAGTGCTTCAAGATCCCCTTAAAGTGAGAGATTACCCCCTGCCTGTCACAGAACCTGTGTGGGGTACAACACCCAGGCCTGGCCTTGACTTGCACCTCACCCCACTGACATCAGATCTTCTGCTTATTCCCTAATTTTGCCAAACAGGTTTCAATACCTTCAACACGAGGGATACAGGAGGCTCACCAGCTCCACACCTTCCAGCCTTCCACCAAGGCACGGCTTGCCCTAAGGCAACTTATATTATCCCACTTCTTCCCAATTCCAGAGGTGTTGTGAAAGAGCGGGATAAGTTCAAACAGATGCAAGGTCACCACACTATCCCTCCCAAAATCCAGCTGAAGGGACAACACGGTGTGTTCCATTGGCAGATGACATTAGCTGGACATTCTCACCATTTTTTTCATGGAAATCATTCCATATGAAATGGAATTCCATATGCAAAACTCTGGAAGGAGCTTATCAGCTCCCAACCCTTTTTCTCCCCAAAAATTACATCACAAACCCCTCAGAAAAGGAATTTCACTTTTATTCTATAACCAAATATCACAAAGTACTTAAATTTATTTTTTCCTGGATGTTTGGAATAAAATATATTCTGACAAACTCATCTGACAGGTTACTTTGGTACTTTTCTCCCCAAACACCTCTGGTTAATTTAGGTGCAATGTTTTGAGACTCTTCTTTTAAAATTACAAGGGTGGCAATTTCTCTCTCACTGTTTTTGTTATTTCAAACATACAAAAGGGCGACATATAAGAAATCCAATGAAAAACTGAACTGAAAGCCCCCCCCACACACACACACTTCAGATGACACTAAAAATAGGTCAGAAAGATGAAACATCAGAACTGACTATAATTTCTCTTTGTTCTTAAGACATAAAAAATGGGAGGAGAAGGTCTGAACAAATTTTTGAGGCAGAAATACCATTTTCAAGGAACCACATGTGGCACTGGGGTTTTTCCTCCCCGTGTTACGTTACCTACTTGGTTAGAGGTTTGTTTTCTCGGTTTCAGCTTCAATGGGTTTCACTTTCTACCTTTTTCTTGCACCAGCAAAACTACAACCAACAGCCAAATTTCAGAAGAATATACACAAACGCTCCTGAAGCCCAAAGGAGAAGTGAAGCCGAAAGAGTGACTGGATCCATAAATGCACACAGCGTGTGTACCCTCAGAAAGGAGACTACATCATCTGTGGGCTATTCTTTGACTGCCACTCATGACAGTTAACTAACTGCAGATAGGAGATGAGCCTCGCCACCACCAGATTAACCCAGAAGAAACTTGAACTCTACAGTTCACAAAAACATGGAACCAGAAGAAGAAGGCTGGGGAAGGGTCCGTTTCCAAAGGCCTGCAGGGACAGGATGAGGGGCAACGGCTTCAAGCTGGAGAAGAGCTTTAGATTGGATATTAGGAAGAGGTTCTTTACCATGAGGGTGGTGGAGCACTGGGACAGGTTGCCCAGGGAGGTGGTTGAGGCCCCTTCCCTGGAGATCTTCAAGGGGAGGCTGGAGGAGGTCCTGGGCAACCTGGTCTAGTTGGGGGTGTCCCTGCTGACTGTGGGGAGGTTGGACTAGATGACCCTAGAGGTCCCTTCTGGCCTGGACCCCTCAACAAGCCGCAAATAAATGATTTTACCCCCTCCACACTGTCTGACAGTTTCCACTTTGCCATGCAGATGCAACAACACATCTAAGAATTACACCAGTTTGGACACAGTTCTTAAAAAGTACATTACCCAATTTCCCCTCAATACATCAATCTGGACTGCTAGATACCTGGAAACCCTTCAGAGAGCAAGGCAACATCACACACAGCAAATTGGTATATTCTGGGAACTGAGATCTTTTGATGCAACAGAATTCAGCACAGACTCTGTGAGCTTATGAACAGGGGGACCTGGACAGGCTGGAGAGCTGGGCCATACAAAACTCATGAAGTTCAACCAAGTCAAGTGCAGGGTCCTGTGGCTGGGATGTGGCAATTCCAAGTACAAATACAGGTTGGGCAGAGAATGGCTGGAAAGCAGCCCTGAGGAGAAGGACTTGGGAGTGATGGTGGATGAGAAGCTCAACATGAGCCAGCAGTGTGCACTGACAGCCCAGAAAGCCAAACCCATCCTGGGCTGCACCAAAAGAAGCGTGGCCAGCAGAGTGAGGGAGGTGATTCTATCCCTCTGCACTGGTGAGACCACACTTGGGAGTACTGTGTCCACCTTTGGAGGCCTCAGCACAGGAAGGAAATGGACCCGTTGGAGCAGGTCCAGCAGAGGGCCACAAAGATGATCAGAGGGATGGGGCACCTCTCCTGTGAAGATAGGCTGAGAGCTGGGGGTGTTCAGCCTGGGGAAGAGAAGGCTCTGGGGAGAACTTATAGCAACCTTCAGGTACCTAAGCGGGGGCTACAGGAGAGATGGGGAGGAACTCTTGATCAGGGAGTAGAGCCACAGGATGAGGGGGGGATGGTTTTAAACTGAGAGAGGGGAGATTTAGATGAGATCTCAAGAAGAAATTCTTTGCTGTGAGGGTGGTGAGACCCTGGAAGAGGTTGCCCAGAGAAGCTGTGGCTGCCCCATCCCTGGAGGGGTTCAAGGCCAGGCTGGATGGGGCTTGGAGCAACCTGCTCTGGGGGGAGGTGTCCCTGCCCAGGGCAGGGGGGTTGGAACTCCATGATCTTTAAGGACCCTTCCAAGCCAAACCATTCCATGATTCTATGGGAACAGCCTACACATATGCACTCATTATGCATGTCAAAGCACACCACTGTTGTATACAGGTTGGGGACAGGAGCATTGGAACTCGTTAAGGTCCCTTCCAACTCTAACCATTCTGTGACTGTGCAGATGGCTCCTCAGGTCCCTAACCACTTTCTCCAACAGAGAATACCAGGTGACTCATTTCCTAAACATGTACATGGGGTTTTTTTCTTTCTTTTCTTTTAAACTGTGAGTGTTGTCAACCTCTAGCAGACCAAACCAACACCATACCTGTGGCTTCCCTTGAAATGAAAACAATCCTGCTAATAAGAACAGTATTTTGGTGAAGGTGAGACAATTAGCAAGAAGGTCACCTGGCTTTCTAGAATGGCCTTTTTCTTTTTTCCCCTGTACCTGTGGTCAAAACTGACCAAAATGTACCCAGCACTAAAAACACTGAAGCATTATCAGATCAGGAGAAAAACAGAATGAGTAACTAGAAACAATGCGTGATGTCAAGCGTTCCACAGATTCGTATCTTAAGCTTTCCCAATAGCCAAGAACTGCAGCACACCTGAATGGCACATCAGTTCCACACTGACTATCAGCAGCGTAACAGCCCCACGTTATCTGCTGATATAAAAGGCTAATTCACCACCTACAAAGGCAGTTTAATCTTTAACAACATTGATAAAGCTATCTTCGGTATCTTGATTTAAATGCCTTGTAAATCTGCAGGCTCCTCTTCAGGTATGCCACCAGTCTTTTTTTGCCCCCCCCCTCCCTGCTTTCCACTCCTGTCTAAACTTCCACCAAACACCAACAGCCTGCAACTTAATTAGTGTGTCACAACCAAGGTCTCTAAAATATCAAGGACGGCAGATTGTGGATCCATCTGACGATGACTTCACATTGGGTTCTTTATTGCACTGGTAAAACAACAGTCTGTCTGTTGATGGAACCAAAGCCATTATTTCACACAAAACCTTTCTGGTAACAGCACAGACGAGCTGTAGCCAGGCAGTAACTGGTGAGGCTCCTTCCATCCCTCAGTCACCCCTGAAAGAGTAAACCCTCTAACTCTCTCAGAAATCCTCTATCAAGAGACTGCTGTCAGGAATAGCACCAACCTGTGCCAAAATCCTATCAGAGTAATGTACTCAGAATATAATGGCTAAGATAAAAACCTCTTTTAGAAAGATTAAAAACACCTGAAAAGTTAATAATCGCCCACCATTTCTATGATGCAACATCCACCAAGGTTTGTCATTCAAAGACACTAAAAATAAGACTTTTACTTCCCCTTTTGCCTCCAACAGACAAACACTAACCAAATTTAGTCGGTAGAGGAGTACTGAACAGCTGATCTGAACAATCTTCAAGAGTTATGGAAAGCCCGAAAGCTTTAAATGAAAGCTGAAAAGAAGGGCTGGATGCAGGAACCAAGAAGAGAGCGTTCACTTGACTTTAACGCCCTCCACTAAGGAATAAAAGGCTGGGAACAAACCCCTCTCTGTATTCCAGTCGCTGTGATCATGGTGCTTCACCTGTTACACTTGAATGAAAGCAACAGGACACAAAAATCATATTTATTTGCTGTGACGCACAAAGCATTATTTATATTTTTTTTTAAATCAAGTTATTTAAGTCAATACTATCTGCAGATCATAAGGAATGTATCATACTTGTACACAACAGTTAACTCCACAGCAAAGAATTTACCCAGCTCATGTGAACTGGCAAACTCCGAGAGAGTAAAAAAATACTCAAGCTGCAACTGGAGTTGTTGACATCTGTCCGTTCAGGTACAGCTTCTGGAGTGCTGCTCCTTCAGCTCTCGATGCACAGGAAGAGGCAAGGTAGTATCACCCAGAAAAATCACTTCCTTTGCTTTTCCAAACAAGAAACAGACCCACCATAAAACCAGCCTAGAAGCTCACCTCAGAAGAAAAGCACTTTTACTTACTGGGTTTTTTTCCCCCCCTCCTGATCTGCATACCTGAAACCAGTTTGCAGAAAGAAACTCAACACTGAAGACGTTCTCTGGGTCTCATCTTCCATAAAGGGAACTTTATCATCAGCTTCTTCACCTTCCCTTCCTCCTGGCTCAGGTGGTTACAACCGCACTTTTCCTTGCTCTTATGTGAGATACCACCAATTCTTAAGTAACTGACATCATTTCCAAAGACAAATCACCTAGATGGGGTGGACAAAGCCGATTAAGAAGATACAGTAGAGCCATCCCAGCTTCATTTGAATGCGTGGGAAGAGCAGACGTCGGTGCCAACACATTTATGTAATGTGGTCCCTGCAGATGTTCAACCGCTTTGAGCTGTCAGCTGGCTTTGGAGATACACATCACAAACCAGACCAGCAATTTAAAGAAGAACCCTCCAGGTGGTGTTGTGTGGATTTTAACATGGTGAGACATCCTGAGAAACATGCCGAGATATCTAGCTTATAGAACAGAAAGTTGTAAGAACCTCAATGACACCTTCCACCAGGGGCTAATTAGAATTAATTTATGCCTCGTGGCCTCAAGAGCTGCTCTTTGAATACCTAAAAGTCCTTAATCATCTCCAAGAAGGCATCCTTTTGCTATTACTCAGTCTTTGCAGACAACTTAAAGTAGCAAGCCTGAAAGCTTTTAGTTCTGAAGGTGTCCATCAACACGTAACACTTTTAAATGCCTTTATTTCTTGTTGAAGGGTAAGAGTGTGTCTGACAGAGAGACTGAATGAAGGATCGAGCTTGTCCTCTTACCGCAGGAACCAGGAGAGCGCTGCACGTGGGCCAACTCCTGTGCCCTTACAAAGAACCAAAGGGTAAGACTAACACATCCCTAGTTCTTAAATGCCAGCACATGGGAATTCCTATCGCAAATACTTCAAAAAAAATCTATCCAAGAACATTCCCCCCAACCCCAGTTTTCCTTCCTTTTAAATTGCAGGCTCTCCTATGCATTTTACCTAACTTTCCTACTAATTTTACACACTCAAATAGATTTTTCTCCTCCTTCCTACTACTGCTGATGTTTGTGTCCAGTTCTGGGCTCCCATGTTCAAGAAGGACAGGGAACTGCTGGAGAGGGTAGAGCAAAGGGCTACCAAGATGATGAGGGGCCTAGAACATCTCTCTGATGAGGAAAGGCTGAGGAACTTGGGTCTTTTTAGTCTGGAGAAGACTGAGGGGGGATCTCACCAACACCTATAAATAGTTCAAGGGTGAGTGTCAGGAGGATGGGGCCAGTCTTCTTTCAGTGGTGCCCAGTGACAGGACAAGAGGAAACGGGTACAAACTGGAACACAGCAAGCTCCATCTGAACATGAGGAGGAACTTCTTCACTTTGAGGGCTGCCCAGAGAGGTGGTGGAGACATTCAAACCCACCTGGACATGTTCCTGTACAACCTGCTCTGGGTGACACTGCTCTGGTAGGGGGCTAAATTGTCTCGTTATGTCCCTTCCAAACTCATAACATTCTGTGATTTTATCTCTGTATTTCACATCAGAACACACAGCTCACACTCTTCCTAAACACTACACATTTGCTTGGTGACAGCAAATGAATTCCAGTTAAAGTTATGAGGTTAAAAAAAACAAACAAAAGCATTCTTTCCCAGATGAGACAGTAGGAGATGCAAACTTACCTGCTCCAATCTGTGCATTTGAAGAACCAATTATTGTAGTTTTCAAATAGTATGATGTAGATTCAGCACTACCAGTGAGACACTGGAAGAGGTTGCCCTGTGAGAAGCTGTGGCTGCCCCATCCCTGGAGGTGTTGAAGGCCAAGGTGGATGGGGCTTTGAGCAACCTGCTCTGGTGGGAGGTGTCCCTGCCCATGGTAGGGGGGTTGGACCTCGATGGTCTTAAGGTCTCTTCCAACTCTAACCATTCTATGATATAATTATCAGTGCTTCCAGTTTGGCTCCCCTGTGCTGCTGCTTTGCCTGGTCATTCCAGTAGATGTAGGGCTGCTGCCTTCACGCAGCACCCTTCACCACCCTCACAGGAAAAAGTTTCTTCCTGAAATGTCATCTACTCTCCCCTCTTTTGGTTTAAAACCATTACCCCTCACCCTATGGCTCCCTTCCCTGATTGAGAGTCCATTCCCATCTCTCCTGTAGCCCCTTTAGGTATTGGAAGTGGCTCTAAGGTCTCTCTTGAGCCTTCTCCAGGCTGAACAACCCCAACTCTTTCAGGCTGTTTTCATAGCAGAGGTCCTCCAGTCTGCTGAACATCTACGAGACAGTACCACTGATTAGATGGACATGAAGCAGTTTGCATCCAGCTGAGGCCTTAAGAGTGTCTTAAAAGACCACTGAACAGAAGAGTAATAGCTGTCTCGCTGCTCCAGCAGCACTGGAGGCCACTCTATGGCTTCAACAAGGGTGAGAAAAATCGACAGAGCCACCGAAGAAGGGATTGAGAAGCAAGCTCAATGTTGGAAACTGTAACTCAGCAACTACTGCCTCACTGGAGGTCTGTCTGTGTTGCGTAGGCGCTGCCACACACTCTGCTGCACTATCTTTTCTCCATCCCCTGCAGAGAATCAGTGGCACAGCCCGGAGCCAGCAGAGAATATCACTTCATGAGATGTGGGGACGGAAGCACACGTCACTACGTGACAACGGGCACGAGCCTAAGTAGCCATGAAAGCCCTTGAAGTCCACAGCTTTCTCCTCCCAACCAGAGCTGCTTCCTTCTTCTTCCCAAAGCAATGAAACCAATGGAGCTCATACAAAGCAGAGATCTGCTTAAAACTGTATGACATATCATTATAATAAATAAACCTATTTTTGCAATAGATCCACTCCCTTTAATCAACAAACTTGTTTTCATTTGCTTTCTTTTGGAGTAAACTGAAGTACTGGGCCCCATAAAGACAACCTGAAACTTTCACAGAGGGTTTGAAGGTTCTATCTGGGCCTGGGCCATCGTGCAGGAACGTGAAGAAAGTAACACCACAAACCAAGTAGTAGAGGTGAGAAAATACAACAGATGAAACAGATGGGGATCAATGTGTGCATTCAACAAAACCAGATTGCTTTCAAAACAATCTCCCAAAATGCAGAGGTAGTATTCTGCCATCCAACCTTCACACAAGTGATCTTCGCCTTCTCCCAAGAGGAAAAAAACCCAGAAGACAACTCTCATGCAGGGCATTCAGCCAGTCCTGATCCCTTGCTCTCACAAATATTACAAAGGAAACTTCAGGTAAGACCTTTATATGGCATCTTCTGCAGCAAACATGAAGAGCTACTAAGAAAGGATCACTTTTTCCATCCTCAAGTTTTACTTCAACTGCAGATACCGATCAATGCTCTCCTCACAAACGCCAGCATCCATGAAATGGAAGCCAACCCATTTCTTGTCATAGAATGGTTTGGGTTGGAAAGGACCTAAAAGATCATCAAGTTCCAACTCCCCTGCCAGGGGTAGGGGCACCTCCCACAAGGACCTAAAAGATCATCGAGTTCCAACTCCCCTGCCAGGGGTAGGGGCACCTCCCACTACACTAAGTTGCTTAAAGCCCCATCCAGCCTGGCCTTGAACTCCTCCAGGGATGGGGCATCCAAAATTTCTCTGGGCAACCTGGGAAGTCACAGGGAAGTCTTCTCTTCTATCATGATACAGCAAATTTATCCATAGAACTTAACTCCTGTACATTGACAGTTCCCAGGAACACATTCTCATGGTGCTGCATTGGGCAGACCAGCATACAGCATCAAAACTCCCTCAAGACACTTCTCCTAGGACGGAGGTTGAGTTCCACACAGGCCCCTAAGAAATGCACCCACAAATATCTCCACAGAACTGGATGCACTTCAAGCTGGGATTCATAATAATTCTGCCCATCAGCACAATCAGCAACTGTGTGCTCTACAAAACGCAGCAGAAACGGCTGGCAGAACAACTGTGCACACACGAACACACTCAGTCCAACTTTGTTTGACTTGGCATCCCAGTGACACAGACAACAGCCATTATGGCACCATTGTCCTTGGACCAAGACGTGCTTCAGGGCAAGCTCTACCAAGTTTGAAGGAGACATCTAACAGCTAGGAAACTGGAGGGGGGGATGAAACCAACAACAAAGAAACAAAAAACAAAACACAACTAAAAAGACCAATCCCAACAGCTACCTAATGTCAACCTGAAAAAGTGTCAAATTAGATGTCTGTCTTTTCCATTCTGCCTGGGTGCTTCTAAAATCTTACTGTAAATGAGAAAGGCCAGAGATCTAATAAGTCAGATCAACAGGTTGAGAGAGTTGGGGTTGTTCAGCCTGGGGAAGAGAAGGCTCTGGGGAGACCTTAGAGCCCCTTCCGGTCCCTAAAGGGGCTACAGGAGAGATGGGGAAGGACTCTTGATGAGGGAGTGTAGTGACAGGACAAGGGGTAATGGTTTTAAATGGAAAGAGGGGAGATTTAGATTAGATCTCAGGAAGAAATTCTTTGCTGTGAGGGTGGTGAGACACTGGAAGAGGTTGCCCAGAGAAGCTGTGGCTGCCCCATCCCTGGAGGGGTTCAAGGCCGGGCTGGATGGGGCTTGGAGCAACCTGCTCTGGTGGGAGGTGTCCCTGCCCAGGGCAGGGGGGTTGGAACTCCATGATCTTCAAGGTCTCTTCCAACCCAAACCATTTTATAGTTCTATGATAAGTATAAACTTCTGGCTTAGAAAGGTCAAGTGAAAGCAACAGATCTTGTAGAAATTGATATATTTAGGATACAATTCCGTCCTGTGTGTTACTGGGCACAGACCAATACGGCAGCAAATTGTACAATGAATACTGGTCTGTTTTTTCTCCTCTTTTCTGCATCTATGCAGCACCCACCACATCCTTTTCCAGTTACCAAGTTTTCATATGTATCTATACATTTATTTTCAGACATAGATACACATAAACACACAGACACTAACAAGCCTCTGGTATTCTAAGCAATTCTCCAAAGACAGGATTCATTCTCATGCTGACACAGGAGGGGTTTCAGAACCCTGTAGATGTGGCACTTCAGGGCATGCTCTGGTGGCTGAGATTGTAGGGGGGCTGTGTGTGTGTGTATGGTTGGACTGGGTGATCTCCACCCAGTTGGAGACTGAGACATCAACCAGGGAGTTGGGATTGTTTAGTTTGAGGAAGAGGAGGCTGAGGGGAGACCTCATCCCTCTTTACAACTACTTGAAAGGGCATTGTAGAGAGGTTGGTGCTGGTCTCTTCTCACGGGCAATGAGCGACAGAACAAGAGGGAATGGCTGCAAGCTGCAGCAGGGTAGGGTTAGGCTGGACATGAGGAAAAAAATTTTCACAGAGAGAGTGGTCAGTCAGTGGAATGGGCTGCCCAGGGAGGTGGTGGAGTCACCATCCCTGACTGTGTTTCAGAGTAGATTAGATGTGGTGCTGAGGGATCTGGTGTAGGGGAGAACTTGTAGAGTAGGGCTGATGGTTGAACTTGATGATCCCAGGGGTCTCTTCCAACCAAAATGATTCTATGATTCTCTCTCAGAGGTCCTTTCCAACCATGATGATTCTGTGATTTTTATGTATAACCCCTAACCGCCATAGGTACTTTTGGGTAGAAAATGCAGAAAGGAAAGACTCTTCCAGTTTCATATGAAAATAATCTCAGTTGTATATTATTTCTAAATGTACTAGTCATACACTTAAATTTGATGATGATGATGATGAAGATAATATTTTGACGATGTCTATGAACCCAAGTTTCCAAACTGCATGTTTTGTGGTTAAAAAGAAATAGATTCTTTTGACCTAAAGTACTTTATCAAGCATTTTCTCAAAGGTTAACAACAGCCCTTTAAAAATTGTCTTTTTACCTAGTTTAATCTATCCAATGCCTGAAAAACACAGAAGCGTGGACTAGTCTAATAAAGCCAAAATGACAGATTTTGAAGTTATGTGGCTACTAATTTATAAAAGATACAGGGTGCACCAGGCATTGGCAAGAATAAAGACTACTACACAGCAGAATATAGTGCCTTTAAATTAATCTGAGTAACACCAGGGAATTACCCAGCCCACTCCTGTTTGGGGAGAAAGTGAACCAATTCTGTACAGTAGTCGGTTGTCCCGGACACTGTTCCAGACTCCTCCAAGCGCAGGGGAACAGCTCGGGTCAGTGCTGCCACAGGTTGTGCTGCCTCTCAACGCGTGTCCCGGCTCCTTTCTGCCGCACCCACACTCCTCAGATCCCACAGGAAAGCCAGGGGGAGGGAAATGAGCAGAAAAATCACTGCTATGAAAAGGGAAAGGGCTTTCTGCAGGGTCGGAGGAGCGCAGATGTCAGCACACGAGGAGGAGTAACGATAGGAAGCTAAACCAATTCCTGCATAAGCAATGCTGCTCGGATTTAACACCACAAGTGCCTTGGAACTACTGCTGCCAGTATGAAATAAAACTCTTCCGTGGAAAGGAGTAACTGCTGTTGGAAGTAATATTCATAATAAAAAGCCATGGTTCCGAGTCAACGATCATCATCAACCAGCATCCCTCTCCAAGCACTAAGAGCAGAGTCCCCGAGGGTCACACGAGGCAGAATTAAAGAAACTGCCCTCCTATTCTTTTACATGACACATTATGTGCAAAACCCACTGCATGTAACAAACAATCTTAACTTGAGGAGTGGCAGAAACTATAAACCCTCTGAAACATGTGCATCGTTATATTAAGAAATCTGCTTAAGATGTAGCCTTTAGCTTATTGCTCTTTGCCCCCCTCCTACCCTAACCAGACCCTCCACCAGATTCATAGAATCATTCAGGTTGGAAGAGACCCTTGGGATCATCGAGTCCAACCATCAGCCCTACTCTACAAGTTCTCCCCTACACCAGATCNAAGAGAAAAAAATATATGACCTTTTACCTCCCTAATTGGTTTCAATACCATCAGGTTTGGTTAGTATGAAGCCTATGCTCTCACATGAATACAATATAGTATTAACAATAAGGAAAAAAAAAAAGAAGTCTTAAACTTCATTAGTCATAATAGCTTTTCCTACTTAGTCAACCAATCATGAATAATAACTTCTCATCTAATCCTCTCAAATCATCTTTCCTAAAAAGCTCGTGAAAATGGATTAGCCTTGTAGCGCACGGCAGATTATTCCACTTACAGTCTCTTGTATCAAAAGGCAGCAGGCGAAGAATTTTAACCAAGGGCCTTTTATTAAGACACAAAACGTCCCTTTGGGCCTCAACTTAGGCTGGAGGCTACTGGCAAAAACAACAACAACAACAAAAAAAGAAGTAAAAGCTAACATCAAATGAGAAAGCAAAACACGGAGGTAACCACAGCTTCAACCACGGAGCACTCGCAGGGACACGGAGACCTTCTCCTCCTTAGAAGAGCCTAAAACTCAGAACAGATCAGGGAGTACAAGTCTAACATTCCCCACAAGCAAAACTTAAAGCATTTAGTACCTGCAATTTGCTGTGTTTAACTTCTGGTCTTCATTTATTTGGGGCTGTAAAAATTCTCACAATAATCTGAAGTGACAAAGATATAAGTGACTATATTCAGAAGAAAACCAGTATCCTTTTTTTGAGAAATAAAATACACTGGGGGGGGGACACAACAATTTCTTTTGCAAGTATTTGGGACATTGAGCTTTTTACCTTGAGTGTCATGTGAACTCAGTTTTTTCCCCAACTCTTTTTAAGCTCAGGCAATAGACAAAGACCTACCGTTTCCTCTGTCAATTTGTGGGCTAAATACCAGATGTTTTATCTGGACAAAGATGTAACCAATTTGCTTTGTCCAAATGGAAACAAGATTTTTTAAAAAACATTGATTTAATAAACTGTGGAAGTCCAGTGAGAAGTGCAGAAAGCCCTGTTATCACCAGGCTAAAGAAAATGTAGCTCAGACTTTACAGAAGAAATGACAGGACAAAACTCCCTAAGTTTATTCTCTACATCTCTCATAATAAGCAACAACATCAAAGAAAACTCCCCACTTGTACCTCCCTACAGAAATGTATTTTATTTAGCATTTTCACACCATGTTTGCAGCTGGAAAAGAAACTGGATGGATTTTTCTTTGCTGGGTATGTGAAAGAGCTTGATTATTTGGGGTTGCTGCAGTTCCATAGATAACAACGAAGGAAATCCAAGCACTCCACAGCTTTGGAACACTGGTTATGGGCCCTTAGCATTCCAAAAGAGAAGGTGAGACAGGGCAGTACCCACAATACCCCACCACTGCCACACACAGAGATGTTTCAGAGATTACTGTCGCACAGGAACTGGACTGAAAAGTATAAAAACAACCATGGAAGCGCTGGTTCGTGCCTGAGTAACATGAAGCCTCCTCAGTGCATCATCAACTGCAACATCAATATATGGGGTGCATTAGCCACAAACATAAAGCGAGAAATAACACGTGCCAGCATCACTCCTGCCGTGACAGCTCAGGTCCCTGCACTACCAGACTGTGCTATGAATAAAACAGGTTATTTTTTGTGAAAGTGTTAACTTTTTCTGATCTAAACACGTAACTAAGTTCCTCAGAAAAAACACTCGCACGTGACAACGAAGAACCACCACCATCCGATGGAGACTGCAAACTGAGATGCTTATCCTTTCCTGTATCAAGGCTGATTCACCAACCAAAGCCTCGAGCTTCCCGTTATAACCTTTTCCCTCACACCCTTGGAGGAGGTTCCTGCAGCAATTCCTGAGGTTTTTCTCCCGTTGAGATAGAACTGACCCCTTGCCCTGAAGTGGCCAAAAGGCTGTATTTCACATGTAATAAATATACACTATTACTAGTCAGAGTAGCTTCCAGCTACTGTAGAGTGGTTTAGGTTGGAAGGGACCTTAAAGTTCATGGAGTTCCAACCCCCCTGCCATGGGCAGGGAAACCTCCCACCAGACCAGGTTGCTCCAAGCCCCATCCAGCCTGGCCTTGAACCCCTCCAGGGATGGGGCAGCCACAGCTTCTCTGGGCAACCTCCTCCAGGGTCTCACCACCCTCACAGCAAAGAATTTCTTTCTGGTATCTAATCTGAATCTCCCCTCTGTCAGTTTAAAACCATTATCCCTCGTCCAATGGCTCTATTCCCTTGATCACGAGTCCCTCCCCATCTCTCCTGGAGCCCCTTTAGATAGTGGAAGGGGCTCTAAGGTCTCCCCAGAGCCTTCTCCTCTCCAGGCTGAACAACCCTAACTCTCTCCACCTGCCCTCATAAGCAGAGGTGCTCCAGTCCTCTGAGCATCTCCATGGCCCTCTGGACTTGCTCCATGTCCCATGTCTGCTATGGAAAAAAAAACACCAAACCACCATACCCACACCGATAGAGGAAACAGCCTCTCTCTCTGCACATATTTCATCTGGCAGCAAGGAGTGGGAGAAATAGTAAAGTGTTTTGCTAATAGAGAGCTGTCCTCATTATTCTCCTTCTGATGCTCAAGCAGGCAGAGGAGGGCCTGCTGCAAGCTCTGGTTCCTTCACACTTCCAGTGAGGAGCTGAGAGAAGAATTCACCCTCTACCTTGCCATGAAAAGCAGGCTCCAGGAATCTCTTTAATTATAATTATGGTGGGAATGTGGTCAGGAAGATAATAAATCAGATTGCTGTATCACAGGTGTACAAAGCAGGGGGGAGTGGGAGGAAAACAGGAGTTGGACTGCTGCAAGAGAAATAAAGAATTCTCAGGCTACGCGAGGTAGGAGGGCAGGGAAGGTGAGATAACAGCCACAAGTTTATTTTTGAGGGGAAACAAAATATTTGGCTACAAATTCCTTACAACTCACCTAGGATGCAATCATACAAATAAACAATTCCCCAGCTAACCCTTAAAACCAGTTTTCCACGACTGCATTTTTATAATAAAATATTTTGTCTTTGGCAGGCTGCCCTCCTGGATTCCAGGGTGTGTTATTTACACTGCAGACACTGGGTAATGACATAATCACAGCAAAAGTGAGGAAAACTTCACATCTAATCATGGAATCATCTAGGATGGAAGGAGACCCTTGGGATCATCCAGTCCAACCATCAGCCCCACTCTACAAAGTTCTCCCCTACACCAGATCCCTCAACACCACAGCTAATCAACTCTGAAACACAGTCAGGGATGGTGACCCCACCACCTCCCTGGGCAGCCCAGTCCAGGCTCTGACCACTCTTGCTGGGAAGAATTATTTCCTGATGGCCAGCTTAACCCTACCCTGCTGCAGCTTGCAGCCATTCCTTCTCCTTCTATCACTAATTGCCCGTGAGAAGAGACCAGCACCAACCTCTCTACAATGCCCTTTCACATAGTTGTAGAGAGTGATGAGGTCTCCCCTTAGCCTCCTCTTCCTCAAACTAAACAGTCCCAGCTCCCTCAATTGTTCCTTGTAAGATTTATTCTCCAGGCCTTTCACCAGTTTCATTGCCCTCCTCTGCACTCGCTCCAGCCCCTCCAGATCTCTCTTGGACACAAGACTCAAGGTGTGGCCTCACCCGTGCTCAGGGACAACCCCTTCCCTACTTCTGCTGGTCACACTATTTCCAATACAAGCCAGGATGCCATTGGCCTTCCTGGCCACCCAGGCACACTGCTGGCTCATGTTCAGCTGCTTGTCACCTAGATCCCCCGGGTCCTTTTCTGCCAGGAAATGTAATGAAAGACAAACTCTTCCAAGTTTTCCTACAGGGATTTCTCTGCACAACACTGAACTGGAATTGGAGAGGTTTGGGTTCAACTCTTGGTCCCAGACACACGTTGCCTGTAAGACCCTATGTGCACGTGGTGAGCACACACCAAACCTTTGGATTTGCTTTTACAGAAGAACAGAGTGTTTCATCCAGCTGTGAATGCACACAAAGGACTATTTGCACTAAGTGCATCATCTCATATGATTTCCAAGAGTAAGAGTAAACTCTTCAAGATTTTAGCATGTCCATCCTCAGTCCTGCATTTACAAGGAAAAGATATTCCAATTAAAAGAATTCCCTATGTTCCTTTAACCGTATCATGAGTTACAGGAAATGTGTATCTTAGACACCAAACCGTACAAATTCACACATGGAAAGTACTGATGTGTGCTAAAAAAGATTTACACAGTAAAAGATAACCAAGTTGCTCTGGTTTCACGCTCCTTACTCCCTATTTCCCATGCAGATGCAGTGAATTTTTAACAAATGCTGCAGGTTTAGTCCAATCCAAAAGGTGTTTCTTCTGCCTGAGCCATAAGTTGGCAGAACCTGGAGATACAGTCGGGAATCCGTGACCCTCCGGGTTAGAAAATGACTGAGTAAAATCAGGAAGCTACAACTTTAACAGGCAACAAGTGGGAACTTGCAGATAGCGAGCCAGGAGGGAGAGAGAAGAGAACAATAAGCCAATGGTCACTGACACGATGGAGAACTGTTCTAACAAGTCACCATTCTATTCCCAGCCCCCCCCCGTAGCCTTTGCAGAAAATAAGGCTTCAACCACAGCCGTCCCCGCCGTTATTTTTCACACGCCAAAACAGAACAACAACAGAAGTGTCAGAAAAATGACATGATTTTTATGATACTTTATTTTACCTCATAATTGAGCATATTAGCATATTGACTCAGAGTTAACCCAATTTGGATGCTGCTGCTTTTCTCAAGCAACCTGAAAAGAACAGACTTATTAGCAAATAGATGGGGGTGGTTTTTTTGAAGCAAAGCTGGTGAAAAAGACATCCCATACAGAACACTTCTAATTCCAAAAACCTGTATCTGCATTAT
Organism: Jacana jacana; assembly: GCA_013400555.1. Classification (NCBI taxonomy): domain Eukaryota; kingdom Metazoa; phylum Chordata; class Aves; order Charadriiformes; family Jacanidae; genus Jacana; species Jacana jacana. Next base: position 59,741 of record VZTM01032909.1, read on the forward strand.
GTTGCTACATTATTAGTTCATATGGAATATTCAATATCCATACACTAATACTGACTTTTGGTAAGATTGTTTTATGGCTGAAATTCCGTGTTTCACAACCGAAGAGGCACATAGCTACAATCTGTCTTTTCAAACCAACCTCTCTTTAAAGATAGCATCAGAAAATTGAGGTTCATCTAAAGAGCAAAACACACTATTACACAATCTGGATAAAGAAGAATTGACTTCTGGTGATTTAAGACAATCTAATTAATGGGGACTTTAAACTATTATTCCGCTTAGATGTTACACAGGCAATTACAGGCCATGAAATAAGCTCCTATGACCTTTAGCAGAATGAAAGTACCAATGTTGCTTTATGCTACAACATATGAAAAAGTTAATTGGTCATAAAACTCAGAGGGCATTTTAAAAAATGAACTGCCACATAAAATTACTGCAGTGCGTGAAATCCCCAATCAGAACTTGTCCGGAGAGTCAGACTCAGTCTCTGCCTCTCTTAAGAATAGATGCAATCTCAGCAGCCAGACACAACAAGTACAAGATGAAGGGAAAGGCAAGCACAGCAGCAACAACACAGAACAAATTCCAGAGGTTAAGAATCACATCATGAAAATTATTTCATTATTTTATCTGGTTAATTATTCACGCAGCAGAGATATGGGAAATGGCAGAAGAAAGCCTATGAAAGAAGCAGCACCTGAGGAACACTAATGGAGAGGATGAGGAAGATCTAAAAGAAAAGCCATGAGAAACAGAGGATGAGGAAAGAAAGGAGTTTAGGGCAAGGTCCCACATCCAACAGCGGGGCCAAGCTATGGCATTGCCTCTGTCTCCCCAGTGCTCGTTACTCCTGGTCTACCACTGTGGTGTCCTGCTTCCTCCCTTCTGACAGGCACCATCATCTGTGAAACTGTCCTATGAATCAGCCTGGGCTGAAAAATAACCTGATTTTTTTTTTAAAAAAAAAAAAAGGGTTGACACAACTAAGAGGAAAAGGCAGAAGCAGAAACAAGCAGCTGGGAAGGGAAAATAGGTCACACCAACACTTCTCCCAGCAAAAAGGTGTAACCATGGGATTAAAGACCAATGGCCTATGTTCAGAACATAAAAATACACCTCTCAACTGTGTCTTGTAATGCTACACGCAGAGCAAAACACCTTTGGATGACACTGAGGATTTACACAGCCAAAAGGCAGGCAAAGCAGTCGGTTGATGGTGGGGAATACACTTCTCAGAGGAAGCCTGTACCTCTCCCTGAAGGAACCCACCACCGCACTACGCTTCCAGCTGCTCTTAGTGACTTTTTTTTCCCCCTGCTGCATCCTCTCTAGATCAAAGCTAGGATTCCACCTGCATGATCTGCAGTCTACTGCTCAGGTGTAAATGTAACACAGAGTCACAAAGCATGATGCTATGTGGCTTAAATGCACGGCACAGAGATGCCATAAAGAAGGATCATGATCCAACCAAACAGCAGGTAGCAGTACCTGGTGCTACCTGGTACCAGTAATACTTAGTTGTTCGGGTAGAGACTTAGTGTCTACGTTTCTGACACTCAAATGGAGCCTTGTATTATTTGCTCCGTTCCCTCTGCACACAATTTCATCCTTAGGAGCTAACCTTTCTTTGCCAATTTCAAACATTTATGGACAGAAAGGCCAAAACTAGAGGTTTGCTTCTACTCAGACTCTGCTACTCAGATACCACTGATGCCATTCTCGGAGGCACTGAAGAAAGCACAGAACGAGGATAGAAGCAAGACAAAAAGTAGCAGGTTAGGCCAAAGTTTTCTTACTCATCTGTGATATGCTTATGTCAATTCAAGTTTAGGAGGGACACAAGGAAGGGAGCACAATGCAGGACAGAATCTAAAATTGTTCACAGCTACCTTTGTAAAATTGTTTTCATCATAAACCCTTATTAATTAAAAAAAATCAGACTAAAAATTTTCACACTATATAAGTACAGACAGTTTTAGAAACTCTTTTTTACCACTATTAACAATACAAGTTAAAAACCAGATGAGGCAAAGAATCCACAATTGACCTCCGAAAGCTCCGCTTTAATTTAAGGAACATCATTTTGTAATATTTGGAATGAAATGACCCTAAACATATGATCCAAGGTACTAACCATCCACTTGATCTTACAGTGAAACTAAAGTCAAATCTCCCCAGTATGAAACGCCCTCGTCATTTCAACAGTTACCCATTCAAGTGCCCTTAAGAACAGCTTTGAACATGAAGTAATTTAAAATGCTAGTGTTAGAGACAATTATTAACTCAAACAATTGTATAAACCCATACAATAGCAGCTTTGCACTTGACTGGACTTGAACAATAAACATCACAAGTAACCTCCAGGTAACAGATGACACTTGAGCTACTTTTTGCTGCTAGTTCTTTGAAATGAAAGACGACTTACAAAGGAGTAATTCATACACCAAGGAAAACTGCAAAGAGAAAAGGAATATGCTTCTCTTTACATTTAGGAGGGACAATAAATCACCAGAAGAAAGAACTAAATTCAGTATTAAGAAAGAACTGTCTTACGAGAGGAACAGTTAAGCACTAGTAACAGCAGTTAAGTTGCCTAGTGAGATTGCCTAATTTCTATTATCTGAGGCATTTATGGCTTTCAAAAGCCCACTGGCAGCATCCTTTCTTTTAGATCAGTTCTGACAAACTTCGCTAAGCCTACTTTATTCAAAGCTACCCAGTTTCCTGCTTGTGTTAGTCTTCTGCTGGTTTAGGCACCTGAATCACCAAACACCTGACAAGCATCAGAGATGGCATAAAGGAAGTAATAATAATACATATGCCCAATGTCATGACTTTAACCTTCAACAACAATGAGTTATGTCAGCTCACCGCATCTCGTAAGGCTGTAGCTTAAAAACCAGATTAAACAAACAGATTACACAAACTTCTGCCAGCAATGCTGTAAGTACAATTTATCCTTCCTGGGGCAGAGGGGAGCAGACCAGAATTTTTGAGATCATTTCCAGCACCACTTGATTTAAACTCTAAAAAAAAAAACTAACACAGAGCCCATTTTGAACTCATTTAGTGAACCTTTAACAATATATTAAACTGGCATGTCAATTAATATACTAAAAGAGAAAATATTTGTCTGCTTAGCATTGTCACAATTAAATGCCATTAGCATGCATTTGCCTCATCTGCGTGTCCCACACAGAATGCCTCCCCTTGCTAAAAGGATAAGCCTAAAAAGTAAATCATCACTCTTAACCTGTAAGTGGGAATTCAGTTTTCAAGACCTTACATGTCTTATGAAAATCTGCCAAATGTGTATCAACCATAAAACGCTGGCTGTACCTACCGGCTTCTTGAGCCCACTAATACACACGTCCAGTCTCACCCCTATTGCTCAAAGCCAACCCAAGCAGGGGAGTGAAAAAGAGAGACTGGTAAAGGTCAGACCTCTCTGAACAGCAACAGAACCAGAATGCTACCAGTCTTCCAGGAGATTCACAAGGTGAGGTTGAGTTCAGAAGCTATGCAGAATCTTTAATCTCAGTGGTGATAGCTCTTAGTCTGTCATTTACACCAGCCTGCGACTGCAGGTCTGGTAGAGACTCACATTCCTGCTGTCCACAGGAGACTTCAGGGAAAGAAAAAAACAACCAGAAAGTAAAGACAGCAAAACCTAAATGTATTCTAATCAGCTGGCTGATATTAGCACAGGTTTCCTTGCTTAGATATCCTAATTCCCTCTTATTATTGCACAAGCTTATTTCTCAGGTTTACTCAAAGGAAATACGACTTGGTCAAACATACAGATAGTTTTTACTTTATGTGTTATTCAAGCACCTCTCCCTGTGACTCAGTCTAATACACCTGCAGCATATTGGTCAGAAAACAAGGAATCCTTTGAGAAGCTTGAAAGTTGGGGAAAAAAAAAAAAACAACCACCTTAAATGTCAATACCATATTTCATTTGATAAGTTTGTATACACTTCATGCGTCACCTGCTCCAGAGACCATGGAGAAAAGGAATAAATACAATATATCACCTTGACCTTTTTGCTTATTCCTTTTCCCAGAAGATCATGAACGCTTCCAACAAGAGAGACTTTTGCTCTCATTTGTTCAGGACAAAGTGTGCTAAATCAGGTTGGACTTTGAAGACAACTTATGTGTACGGAAAATCCCCCAGCACTAAGTACAACTCAGATCAAGCGGAAAACATCCTAACCCCCTTTCTACAGGGAAAAACATCACAAATCCAAGGTTTTGGTCAGTTATTACATTCATACTCAGAGAAGGGAGGGTTGTCAACATACATCTTAGTATGCCATACCATAGTAAGCGTCTTTGTTTGCTTACTAATGATGATTTCCACATGCAATGAAATTCCTGGTCAATAACACAGTATTTGTTGACTCTTCCTACCCAAACCTACAGGTGCCTAATGCTCACATGGAGATTCACTGCTACCAAACCAGGGACATATCCATGATATGAAGCAGAGCGAGTCACAAGAATGTGGAATAACTTCATAAGATACCCCAAAAACGTGAACACCACAAAATGACTTACAACATACCTAAAGCACAAAGACAACATCTTCTGTAAGGACCACACACTCCAGAGCACCGAAACAGACCTTTCAATCTAGACATTAATGGACATCCCTAGAAGCCAAAACCAGTCGGCCTCCCACCAACACACATGCTTTCCACCATGATTCCAAATCTTCACCAGAGACTTCTCCTAGAATAGAATTTCATCACTGCGTGCCTGGAAACCATACTAATGCATATTCAGAAATTCAGGGCAGAGCTCCCAAGAAAAACCTCCCTTTTTTGTCCTGAGAGTTACAATGACCCTTTTTTTTTTGTAGTATTTCTAACACGATCAGACGAAGCAAAACACAGTATAGTTCGTCTCGTGACTGATGTAATGCGGGCAGGGAACAATACCGTGGAAATTAAAAAGCCAAGGATCTTTGTCTCTTTCTAGAGGGATTGCCAAGACTTAATAGTTGGGAGGGAGAAACGCTTAGCATCCCAAATAAAGCACTGCAGTGCATGTTCATTATTTCGGTAAAGTCACTGCAGCTTTTGGCAACCCCATAGGAAACTTAAGACCCTTCGAAAGAAAGCCCGAGCTTAAAAAGCTAGAAAACAGCCCCAGCTTAAAAATTACAGCAGAAGTAAATAATTCCCTGGCTCTGGAAATAAACCCCAGGGAGCTCACCTCTCGCGTTACAACCGATGCTAAAAAGATAACCTCGCCAATAACGAGCCATAAAGCCATAAAACGTTGTACGTTCTCGCCACCGCCGGCGGTATTTGGCAGCAGGCGGGGAAGGCGCGACCGGCGGCTGAGCCAGGGAGACAGGCCGGCCGCTCGCCCGGGCCACCGCGGCTCTCCGGTGGCCCGGGGGTAGGAGAGCACCTCGTCCCCCAAGGCTTCTCCCTACC
>VZTM01032909.1:65890-92293 GCA_013400555.1 Jacana jacana
CTGCCGTTTCCCCGCCCGCCTCAGGCCCCGGCCTCGCCGCGGAAGGCGGCAGCGCCTCCCTCTTTCCTTCCCTCCCTCCCTCCGGTGGGCTGAGCACGTGCCGAGGTGAGGCTCAGGACCCCCAGCGTTTTCTCTCTGGTATTCGTCGTCGCCATCCTGTCCTCCCCCTAAACTGTGCTCTGAGGGCTTGTCTGGATGCTCGCTGACCTGTTCCCCCTGCACCGGGGCGAGAGAGCAGGCAACAGAGGGTTTGGCCTGGTGTTGGACGGCTCACATGGGTGGCCGCTCAAAAACTGAACACGGAAATATAGTTTGGTTTAAAATACACTGTCTACACATACCTAATCTATACACGATTAGAGGCCTGGAGTCTCTGGTGGGGAAAGGCTGAGGGACTTGGGTCTTCTTAGTCTGGAGAAGACTGAGGGAAGATTGAGGGACTTGGGTCTTCTTAGTCTGGAGAAGACTGAGGGAAGGTTGAGGGACTTGGGTCTTAATCTGGAGAAGGCTGAGGGAAGGTTGAGGGACTTGGGTCTTCTTAGTCTGGAGAAGAGAAGCCTGAGGGGGGACCTCATCAGTACTTACAAACACTTAAAGGGTGGGTGTCAAGAGGAAGGGGCCAGTCTTTTTTCAGTGGTGCCCAGTGACAGGACAATGGGAAAACAGGCACAAACTTGTACGTAAGGAGTTCCATCTAAATATGAGGAGGAACTTCTTCACTTTGAGGGTGGCAGAGGCTGCCCAGAGATGGTGGAGTCTCCATCCCTGCAGACGTTTCAAACCCACCTGGTCAAATTCCCGTGCAACCTGCTCTAGGAGGGGTTGAACTAGAATGATCTCCAGAGGTCCCTTCCAACCCCAGATCATTCTGTAATCTCTAGGGCATCAAAGACGATTAAGGGATTGGAGCATCTCCCTTACGAGGAGATGCTGAGAGATCTGGGACTCCAGCCTGGAGAAGAGGAGGCTGAGGGGTGACCTTATTAATGCATATAACTACGTAAAGGGTGGGCTTGAGGATGGAGCTGGGCTCTTTTCAGTACTTCCCAGTTACAGTATGAGTGGCAAAGGGCACAAGCTGGAACACAGGAAGTTTCATTCAAAGATGAGGAAAGACTTGTTTAAGGTGAGGGTGGCAGAGCCCTGGAGCAGGCTGTCCAGGGAAGTTGTGGAGTCCCCTTCTCTGGAGACCTTCAAGCCCTGCCTGGATGCAGCCCTGAGTGATGTGCTCATGTGTGTGATGGGCAATCCTGCTTTATCAGGGGAGTTGGACTGGATGGTCTCTAGAGGTCCCTTCCAGCTCTGACAATTCTGTGATTCCATGATCTATCAAAGGCAAAACAGTGGACAAGTCTATTCTCAGTTGAATCTTTTCTTTCCAATTTTCCAGAGTGTGGAGGGATGGGGTTTTTTTGCAGGATGAAGTAAAACCATGTCATTTTTCTTCAGGTAAAAAAAATAGATTCCTGACAAACCACACACAGCTCCACGAATTGGACCTTGAGGAAGGAGTAGAATAATCCATGAGATGACCTGGACCATGGCTAAGACCATGACATTATCTGGCACACTTAGAACCAAACTTCACTTGGGTTTTGGGGGTTTATCCTCCCTTTGTCTCTCCCTGCAGCTGCTTTTTTTTTTTTTTTCTTCCATCTTTTAATCTCTTTTATTTCTCCATTATGAAAAAAAATTCTAAATATAACATGATAGGTAAGGGAACATTTCTGTTCTTTGAATAATATATGAAGTGCCTGTACCCACTTAAAAAATCAGATTTTGCAAAATGATTCATATGATTTAATTTTGCATAACGCATTGTTCTTCTAAGTGCTTGCTTACTGGCAGAAAGGTTTAGATTTCACATGATAAGGGTTATTTATAGGCAATGACATGGCTTTGGAGGAGCCCATTTGGAAAGAGTAGTTGGTTTGCATGGAAGATTTTCGGCTGTTTGAACTAGTTGTAGAAGGCAGGAGTTTGGGTTTTTTTTTGAGGTGTGGACCGATGGCTGCTTCACTCTGAGCTGTGAAGTTAACAAACACAACCCCTTCTTTTGCAGAACTGAGACAGTCCCACAGTCTCACGGATAGCCAGAAGGACGTAGGGGACGTGTGAGAGAGGACGGGGGATCAACTGCCTCATCGTGAAAGCTTTCTTCGCTGCTTCCCTCCCGCTCCATGAAATAAAGATGTCACAAGCATTCACAGTATGGCTTTGTAATATATGCATGAAGTAATTCAAAATATATAGTAAGCACGCAGTAATTCACAGTAAAATATGGTACTCAGCCTTTCCCCCCCCCTCCAGCCCCCCCAGTAATTAAGCTATGTCAGCCTTTCTGCTGCATTCTTTGACAGTTAACTCATATTTGGCCTGCTTACCTTAAATCAACGGATGCATTTAAGTTACTGGTTGAACTCCAGCAGCTTCACTGGAGTCAGGATTTCCCTCCCCCGTTCATTTTTCAAAATTGCTTTTGGTTCCTTCCTCCTGACAGCAGACCGGTTTTCTGTGCTCGGGTAGGCTGGGCTGTTGCTCTAGTCAACTTAAAATTCAATTTAGGAGCGATATATCATGTTTAGTAGGGGGGAAAGAGGCCTGTTCTTACTTTCATCATTGGATATACACAGTGTGTATTTCAATCCTACAAAATCAAACTGTAAATAAAGATTATTTATAGTGTATTTCACGATTCATATCAGCTCTCCATGCTTGAAACTACTTCTTTTAAGGTCCTACTGGCGCCCAGTTTGAGCCAGTATATCCTCAAATAACATGACGTTTTCCCTCGCGAATAATCAAATTATCTTTGATCTCTAATTAATGCTACATAAACACCTTCAAGGAACCTTTAAGAAATAGAATCATAGAATCATAGAATCATTTAGGTTGGAAGAGACCCTTGGGATCATCCAGTCCAACCATCAGCCCTACTCTACAAGTTCTCCCCTACACCAGATCCCTCAACACCACATCTAATCTACTCTTAAACACAGTCAGGGATGGGGACTCCACCCCCTCCCTGGGCAGCCCATTCCAGTGACTGACCACTCTCTCCGTGAAAAACTTTTTCCTCATGGCCAGCCTAACCCTACCCTGCTGCAGCTTGCAGCCATTCCCTCTTGTCCTGTCGCTCATTGCCCGTGAGAAGNTCTTTTGCTGAGGTGCCCGGAACTGGACACAAGACTCAAGGTGCGGCCTCACCAGTGCTGAGTACAGGGGGACAAATACATCCTTATGAAGTGAGCATAGATTTTCCAGGCAGTTACTGCTGTGATTTCAGGACACGAATTACTCCTTTCTAATAAATACAGCAGTCAGGAGCGTTAGCCGGGGGATGGTCTCTTGTATGAGCTTACAGGGACGGATCCCATCTCAGGATGACAGGCAAAGCCTTAGAATTATGACATAACTCAGGTGTTCTCAGCCTCAACACGTTTGTTAGGAAAAGAGCGCACGTTTTGTGCCTTACAGCCTGCCTGTTCTGCCCGCTGTCGTGTCTTGCAGCAAGGTACATGCTCGTAGCACAGGGAAGAGCCCTTTTGTTTATCGGTGTTTTAGAAGAAGGGCAACACCAGAGTGTTAACTCACAGCATTCGGTTTGAATTAAGTTGTTTTCCCTGTGAACCATGGAGGTTTGGGGGCATCGTGGGGCTGCACTTAAATGCGTGGTGCGGCCTCATGAGGTGCTGTAGTTCACCTTCATCAGCCATGCGAGTTGGGGCTTCTTTGTCATGGCAGGTACAGCCTTCAATGGAGACTACATATCGGAATTTATTCCAATTTTGGGGCAGCTGAACATGAGCCAGCAGTGTGCCCAGGTGGCCAAGAAGGCCAAGGGCATCCTGGCTTGCATAAAAAATAGTGTGACCAGCAGAAGTAGGGAGGTGATTGTCCCCCTGTACTCAGCACTGGTGAGGCCACACCTTGAGTCTGGTGTCCAGTTCTGGACACCTCAACACAAGAGAGATCTGGAGGTGCTGGAGCGAGTGCAGAGGAGGGACACGGAGCTGGTGAGAGGCCTGGAGAATAAGGCTTATGAGGAACGATTGAGGGAGCTGTGACTGTTTAGTTTGAGGAAGAGGAGGCTGAGGGGAGACCTCATCCCTCTCTACAACTGCTTGAAAGGGCATTGGAGAGAGGTTGGTGCTGGTCTCTTCTCACGGGCAATGAGCGACAGNTGGAAGGGACCTTAAAGACCATCGAGGTCCAACCCCCCTGCCTGGTCAGGGACACCTCCCATCAGGCCAGGGAAAAGCTCCAAGCCCCATCCAGCCTGGCCTTGAACCCCTCCAGGGATGGGGCAGCCACAGCTTCTCTGGGCAACCTCTTCCAGTGTCTCACCACCCTCACAGCAAAGAATTTCTTTCTGAGATCTCATCTCAATCTGCCCTCTTTCAGCTTAAAACCATTCCCCCTCATCCTATGGCTCCATTCCTTTTAGAGTGGGATAATTTGCACTTTTAAATTGCACTTTTACCTGAGTGTGTGAAGATTTCCTCAACCCATTTTTTGGGTGGTTGGTCGAGATTGAATACTGGTTCTGTCCTTCAATATACTTCCCCGGCTTCCTGTCAACTGCAGATTTAATAAGCATGTCTCAAAAATAGTCATGTCAACATTCTATGAACGAGTCTAAGATGTGGAAGAGACCTGAAGAATGGTATTTAATGTATTCTCTCAACCTTTGCCGACTCCTCTGGGAATGGTTTCCAATCTTTTTTGCACCTGTACTGCAGTAGCTTTATCTACTGTGTGGCCCAGGTTCATCCTTTCTGACTTTAGAGCTTTAACTTAGAGACTTGTCGCCTAAGGCTAATTTCATAGTCAATAATTAAGGGAAAGGCAGCAGAGCCATTTAAGTTATTCTTTGAAGTTGCCTTTCTCTTCATGGAAAAGAAGGAACACAGCACAACCTTTCTCCTCGTTTAGACGCTTCGGTTTGTGTCCGTGAGGTTGATCAGATGAAGCGGAATAGGTAATTTTATTAGTTGCAGTGTCGGGGCAGACGGTGCAGGAGTGTCCCCTAAGACGAGCTATGTCCCATGTGCTGTGTTCCCATTACCTACGGGGTTTGTCACTGCTGGATTAAGTTGGTTTGACTGGCTCGGGCAGACCGGGTGTTTGCCCTTACTTCAGTTTCTGCTGTATTGGATACCACACTGAAAGCTATTTAGGATATTTTCAGGATTTGTAACCACTTTGGTTTCACTAAGCTGGCACTGGCTAATGGACACCTATCAATTCTGCACCAAAACCAGCGAGCTGGAGCAGAAAGTTCAAAAGAGGGGATCCCAGGGGATTTCAGGTTTTCTCTGCTTAATTTAAGATCACCCCCCTCTATGCTTTGTTTAAGACTGGAGTTTTACTGGCGAGTGACAGCCTCCAGAAACAGGGACTGTTTTACTGGTGAGTGACAGCCTCCAGAAAGAGGGACTGAGTGAGGCAAGACACTAACAGAAGTCCATTCTGAACACAGACTGCCCAAAGTTTAATCTGGGTTCAAAGACAACTTTTTGGTAACTCCACTGAAGATATGATTTGGAATAACAGCCTTAAAAAGTGATTTTTTCCTCACACTGCTGTTCTTTCCTCAGTGCATTTCTGGAGAACTTGTTGGCCTGCAGACAGCTTAAACGGTCTCAGGCACCGAAGTTGCGGTTTTCTTGGTGATTACGGTTGTCTGGACAAAAATCCTCATACTACAGAAGTGTTAAAATGACTAAGGGCGTTGGTGTCAGCATAAGCCCGTGGAGAAAGCTTCTCTTTGTGTCGTTTTTACATGCATAATAACAGCTGATGCGCAGAATATTTTTAATATCAGAGTGGGAGGATATGAGAACCCCAGGTGCAGTTTCAGAGGTGCAGCTTGCAAGCATAATGGTGTTATTAGAAGCTGAAAATTCACAGCTTTTTGTGTCGGTAATGGAAGTGGGTTTGGATCCCTCTGAACAGACGTTAACAAGTGCTTTGCAGGTTCCAGGGCTGAATCATTTCTCAGGGCAGGGCTCAGGGTACCTGGTAGCCTCCCTGATAAGCTGTCCAGCATCAGTCACCTGTTCTGTCTTTAGAAAATGTAGTGGTTTGGTTTGATTTGGTTTTATAACTTTTTGGTTTTCCCTGGTCTCTATGTTGCCCCGTCCTTTTGAGATTCCTTTACAGGAAGGTGTCATTTTCAGCATGGTTTTAACAAGGATTTAGCACAATCCCTGACAAGGAATTTTTTAAAGCAATTTTGGCAAGTGTTTCTTAAAAAAACAAGTAAGCAGTCCCATAATTGCAGACTCGGGGTTGTATTTGGAAGTTGTGTTTAGGTTCAAAAAGATTCCTGGTGTCCCACCTGATTCCTTACTGGCCTTTTGGCGTATGGTAAATTGTAATGTTAAAACTGAGAGTAACAACTACTGCTGGAAACAGAATAATGGGGTAAAATTCCTGCTTCCCATCTAGGCTGAAGCAACGGGGTCTTAATGTCTGTGTTGTGGTGTCAAAAACGAAAGGAAAGCTGTTTCTTTTGTTGTTTAAAGCCTGACAATGGGACCTTTCTTAATAACACTGGAATTTTTCAGACAAAGAGCATTTTAATCTATTTCTGGTTCTGTTAAAGATGAGCGCACCCCCTTGTTGCAGGAGCTTATTTGTATGAGAATGCAGAATAGTTGTTTTTTTTTATATATGCTGAAATTACTGGGAAATTTCTAGCGACAGAAAGGACACGTTAGCAACCCTCTCCCCTTGGTGGATGGAGCAAATCAGAAGTGGGAACTGGAGTCACTTGCAGGATTTGCACTTCTGACAGCCGGGATGACTACGTGCAGCAGGCTTTCTCTCCCCCATACCTTCCTCTTATACTTTGGCTTTTTTACTATTCATTTTTATTTTTATTGAAGTGCCATTTTGTGCAATTATTTCCTCACCAGAAGAGTTAAGTCGAAATAAATGTTAGCTACAATTATAATTAGCAGTTACATTCAGAGAACTGTATTAGTAGTAAAAATGTATACTAATTAGCATTCAAATTCAATTACTCCATTATATTCCAAGTAGTTATTTTTCCTGCCTTTTCAAAAGGTCCTCAAGAATACTACTTCAGTTTCTCCATTAAATTTGAGCTCTCATCCAAAATTAACCAGGTATATATAGAGTGGGGCTGATGGTTGGACTCAGTGATCCCAAGGGTCTCTTCCAACCTAAATGATTCTATGATTTCAGTTTCTGGGCTCGTTTCTTTGGCCAGTTGGTGGGACTGCTCTTCAATCAAGACCTACAGCAGTAGAAGGTGACCCCATTCAGATGAGCAGAAGTGAGAGGATTAAATATTTGCAGCGACTCGTGGTTTTTCCAACCATGGAGCACCCTGACACTTCTTTGTGAAGGAAAGAATGTGTCGGGGTTAGCCTTAGCGTGACTTCTCCTGGAAAGTCTGGAAAACCACCTCTCTGTCATTCTGCCAGTCTTCCCATTAACTACCTGAGCAAAGGCAGGGAGATTTCATTATGGCCAAGAGACTACCTCTGGTTTTATTGAGGTTCCTTCTTTGCTAGACCCGTTAACAATGGCAAAAAGGTAGCTGGAATCCTCTCTGATTTACATCCCCCTACATGTCTATGTGCTTAAGCCCATTAAAACTGGAAGGACTGTTGCCAATGTATCAACAAAAATGCACCAAAGGAACAGGAGGGGTAGTTTACAGAAATTCCTGCATTCCTTTGTCTTAACCCAATGAAAGAAAATTGTTCTTGTGAGACAAGTGCATGCTAAAAGGCTTAACTGACAAACTGACTTTTATGTTCAGATGAAAGCCAGTCTGAGTACTAGGAGAACATTTTTCAATCAATCTCTTAAAAGCAGCTTTGCATTTCATTAGAGACCAGTCTCTTGTTGTAAAGCTGAAGGGGGGGTTCAGTGCACCGAAAGGCAGGGGCTCGGCCTCTTAGGGGTGTGGGGTGCACTGGAAACGTGGTTTTAGAATCCAGCTGTGCTAAAGCAGAGCAGCTGTGCCTCTCCATCTCCCCCTTCCTGACTGATTTAGTGCCCTCCCCCCCAAAACAAAAACCCCAAAAAACCCAAGCAGGACGAGCCAAAGAGCACAACTGGTACAAGGTGCAGGTGTATAACTGGCCATGGGAGTGCCCCTTTTGGAGTCACCCCCAGTTAGACCACATTGTCAGTACAGTAAAAGAGCACCTCAACAGCGTAAATGAAGATTTCTGTGATTATATGAATTATGTGGGCGAGTGCTCAGGTGCTTTAAAATTCAAACAGCAGTTCATTTTAGAAAATTTTAAAATCTCGCATAAAGGTATTATTTGGAATGTATAGAATCACAGGATGGTCAGAGTTGGAAGGGACCTTAAAGACCATCGAGTTCCAACTGCCACCCACCAGAGCACCTCCCACCAGAGCAGGTTGCTCCAAGCCCCATCCAGCCTGGCCTTGAGCACCTCCAGGGATGGAGCAGCCACAGCTTCTCTGGGCAACCTCTTCCAGTGTCTCACCACCCTCACAGCAAAGAATTTCTTCCTGAGATCTCATCTCAATCTCCCCTCTTCCAATTTAAAGCTGTTCCCCCTTGTCCTGTCACTGCACTTCCTGACAAAGAGTCCCTCCAGCTCTCCTGTAGGCTCCCTTCAGATACTGGAAGGCTGCAGTAACATCTTCCCAGAGCCTTCTCTTCCCCAGGCAGAACAACCCCAGCTCTCTCAGCCTGTATGTATAACATATATTGACATCTTTAACAGATAAGCAGAATATATAACACACATGGAATACATAACATATATGTGGAATATATATGTAACACATTTATAATGCAACACAGGCAGAAGCAGAATTTGCAGCCAAAATAGGGGTTAACTGGCATAAAATATTAGTCTGCAAAGTATATGCTCAATTTTATGCGTGTTCTTACACGCTTTGCTGAGTTGGGACTATGGAGAACACCCTCTAGTCATGTGTCAGAACATGGGTTAAGTCTCCTCCATAAATCAATACCATGTCAGCAATTTTCTAGATTAAATTACACGAGCAGAGGTTGGGAGACTCCTTTTTACACGTTTAGGCCTGAGAAAATGAGCCACTTTTATAATGTTTAATCTCACCGTGGACTCCGAGTACTTTTAATGGAGCCCTTTGCTAAGCAGCTTCATTCTAAAATGTATACAATCTGAATAAATTTACTAGATTGCAAATTGTTCACAACCTGCAAGACAGCATGTTTCGTAGAATACCTGAAACCAGGGGAAACCATGGCATCTGCTCGGTTGTAGGCAGGAGGTTTTACTTACACACTCAATTAATATTTACACAAAACCAGTAGGAAAAAAACCATACTCTGCGGTACCTGGGATTTGTTTCAAAAGACAAGGAGAGAGTGACGCCTCTGAAGAAAGATCCTCATAGATTTGGGAACCCAAATAGCTAAATTTGGGGACAGATTGGTTTATATTGCTGCTGGTCTGTGGGCAAGTTGCACGCCATTGCACCTGTAGCCAAGATAACGGCAGACTTGCCTTTAATTAGTTAGAAATTAAATACTAATACAGTGGAAGCCAATACCATTAGTGTGACAAATGACCAGTTTATTGCAATATATGGAGAAAAAGGTACGGTGATAAACTGTGCTCGAATGAACTCAAATCAATAATTGCCTTATCATGCAATTTTCTGGTATATTTTCTCATCGCTTTTTCACGTGTTTATGCATGAATGACCATTTGGGGAAGCCACAGATGGAGGAGATGTAGGTACCTGCCACATTCCAGCCAGAGGGTGCTGGTGGCCAGTTTATACTGGCTGTAAGGAGAAAGCTTGTGCCCAGCTTCCCAGGAAAAGCTTCAGTCCAGGTTTATGAGTTGGGAGTAGAATAAACACAAACCAGTGTGAATTTGGAGGGTTAGCCATTCTCCAGTATCCTCTTTTCCATTTGTTAGGATTGCACAACGCTTGGTGCACGAGCTGGCACAGGGTTGACCTCGGCTGGGGACGAGGGGCAGCAGGACAGCAGCAGTTCCCAAGGACTTCACATCCCTTCTGGAATAGCTCAGGCACTCCTGTGTGAGGATACCACCATCTGGGAATCCTCATCTGATGTTTGTAAAGTTGTATTTGGAAACAGAACCATAGAATCATTCAGGTTGGAAGAGACCCTTGGGATCACCGAGTCCAACCATCAGCCCTACTCTTCAAAGTTCTCCTCTACACCAGATCCCTCAACACCACAGCTCATCGATTCTTAAACACATTCAGGGATGGGGACTCCACCCCCTCCCTGGGAAGCCCATTCCAGTGAAATAACATGTAAAAGAGCTGGGTTTTAAGGAAATCAAGAAAATAAAGTACCTCGCTTCTCCTGAGGTGAATGATCCTCCCCCCTGCTTTTGAAAAGAAGCCAAGAAGAAAGTAGAATTTAATGCAGGTAAAACCCGCAAGATTTCCCAGTCACGTAGAGTAATTTATGGAAAAATTTATAAATAAGAGCTGCAAGAGATTGGGTGCTCATTTTCTGTCCATCTCCATTGGGAGTCCTGCCACTGATTTGTAGGCAGCAGGGATCTCACCTTCGGAATCCAAAGGGCATTAAAAATTATTTGGTAGATTTTACAGCGGCCATAAAATTCTTGATTAAATTCTATCTGATTTCCGTGAAGTCCACAGGACCCCTCAGTACAATAAATGCCCAGGAATCGATTTGCCTGAACTGAGAAAGATGAGTTAGGCCGAGGCCTGTGACTATTTACCCCTGAAGATTGTTTTCTGGTAAAGCCTGATTCTCTGTTTATTGCCAGCACTGGCCACTGGATTTTCTGGCCTGAATTTTCCCTTGCAATCAACATATACATCATAAAGTTGAGAAGCACTGGAAGTTCTTTAGCAGGGAATAAACGCCGGTGCTCTCCAGCTTTAAGGTGTATATATTCGACCTTACTATGGACAAATCATCCAGCTTGGAAATAAGCAGCTGCTAAAGCAGGGGCTGTAATTTTACGACTGGCTTCTCGCTCGGAGGAAGAGCCCTCGCTCTGTTGTCACAGCTTGCAGTCTGGTCACCCCGCTGGAGCAGGCGCCGCTGACCCCTGGGCAGCCTTGGCAGGGCCCTGCCGCTACGCTCACTTTTTCTTTCTCGACCATAAGCAAATTAAAACGGGCAGCTGCAAAATCATCAATAGGTTAAATTCATTAGCTGCTCCCGGTACGGAATAAACAGGAAAATGAAGCTCTCCTTGGTCTTAATTAGCTCTTATAAAAGTTGGCAGGGAAACAAAGGCGTTTGTGCACTCCTTTATTTTTCTAAGAGACTTGCCCGAAAGAAAAACCTCAGACATGTAATTTCCTTTTTCTTTTCTCTTTTTTTTTTTTTTTTTTCCTTTTTCCCCTCCCCTGCTTCAACGCTCTCCCTCAGAGGCTTTAACCCAGCACCCTCCCTGCAAGGGCAGAGAGAGAGGTGGTTTGGCAGAGGGCCTGGGGTTTGTCTGCGTTGTGCGGATCGGGGCACGTTCCCAGGAGACTGCACAAGCTGTTTGGGGCCACGTTTTGCTATTTACAGGATCCCATCCCGGGTAATTCCTCCGCAGGAGAAGCCTCCGCCGAGCCCTGTGGTTCCGCGATCATTACCGCTGGCTCCGGGCCATGCCACATCACCCAGCAGTACAAATTTGATCTGGATCAGGTGTGGGCACACAATTACCTTTCTGGGGTTTTTTTTTGTTTTGGTTTTTTGGGTGTTTTTCTTTTTGTTGTTGAAATTAGCAGAGCTCTTCGTGAGGATTTTCTGCCACCCGTCTGCTTTTACCCCGGTTGCAAGGGAAAGGCGAGGGGCCAGAAGCCACAGAGGGGTTAGGGCTGTGTGGGCGACCGCTGCCTGTGGTGGTGGCCGTCCCGCCGGGGCAAAGTTAACCCCACAAAGTGTTGTTGGAACAAAGGGAATTGGCAGAGAGCGTTTCAGCAGGAACGGAGCCTGGTGTCACGCACCCATGTGGGCAAGGCTGGCAGCAGGAACGTTCAAATGGGGAGAATTAGGTTGGATATGCAGAAGAAATTCTTTGCTGTAAGGGTGGTGAGACACTGGAAGAGGTTGCCCAGAGAAGATGTGGCTGCTCCATCCCTGGAGGGGTTCAAGGTCAAGCTGGATGGGGCTTGGAGCAACCTGCTCTGGTGGGAGGTGTCCCTGCCCATGGAAGGGGGTTGGAACTCCATGATCTTTAAGGTCCCTTCCAACCCAACTCATTCTATGACTCTACTTAATATACTGCCAAAGAGTGGCCTGTCCAATAGAATCATAGAATCATATATAGGTTGGAAGAGACCCTTGGGATCATCAAGTCCAACCATCAGCCCTACTCTACAAGTTCTCCCCTACACCAGATCTCTCAATACCACATCCAATCTACTCTTAAACACAGTCAGGGACAGTGACTCCACCCCCACCCTGGGCAGCCCGTTCCAGGCTCTGACCACTCTTTCTGTGAAAAATTCTTTCCTCATGTCCAGCCTAACCCTACCCTGCTGCAGCTTGCAGCCATTCCCTCTTGTTCTGTCACTAATTGCCCCTGAGAAGAGACCAGCACCAACCTCTCTACAATGCCCTTTCAAGCAGTTGTAGAGAGTGATGAGGTCTCCCCTCAGCCTCCTCTTCCTTAAACTAAACACTCCCAGCTCCCTCAATCGATCCTCATAAGACCTATAGCCACAGGCTGGTCCAGAGGAGTCTTAGTTCACAGAATCATAGAATCACAGCATGGTTTTGGCTGGAAGGAAACTTAAAGATCATCGAGTTCCAACCCCCCCTGCCGTGGAATTAGAATTCTTCTAATTCGTGCTGTTTTCTACAGGATCCACTTCTGCCTCGCTCTTGTATGATATTCTGGCCCCTGTGTACTCTTCAAGGTGCGGTTTTGTGGTGAGCTGAAGGCGATGTAAGAGCTTTTACGGTTGCTGAAAAGGTGTGATGTCACCACTTCCATTGCATCAGTTCGAGCAATGATGCCAGTCGTGGAGTGAGTCAGACTACCAAGTTTATTTAACTGAAAACTCAGGGAAAAAAACTATAATAATAATAAAAAAATCAGTGAAAGTTTGGAGCGCTCCTTTGCTGGCAGCCCTCGGATTGACGTGAGCCAAGTGTAAACCCACAGGTTCAGGCGTTTGAGTTTCAGCTCTTGAGTATTTTCTAGATTAAAGGTCTTGGTATAATAAGGGGGAGAAACCCCTTAAGAACGGCTGTGATAAATGGTTAACAATGAAGCTACTAATTTACTGTAGCTTTAGTCTGTTGAACTATTGGGAAATATTTCCAGTAGCTTTTTCCACACCTAGAATGGGGAGAACAGCACTCATGTTTATGGCTTTGCTCTTCACACTGTTGGTGAAATATTTCTGCTAATTAAAAACATTTTCAGGATTTTTTTTGCTTTCTCTCAGTTGAATGATGCATAAAAAAAAAATAATACCTGAGACTTCTCTCTTTTCATGCATGAATTTGTCATTCCTCTACCTCTGGGATTGTGTGTTGCTGTAATTCTTTGATTTTTAAATCAACCACTGGCCAGACATTCTCATCTGGACCTAGATGGCCAGAAAAGATAGTCACTCCTTAGCACTTTAGGAAGAGTTGACCTTTCTCAGCCCTCAATTAAGTGAGCATTTCTAAGGCAGGGTGATAAATCCTACGTGAGGATTAATGAAGCTTTAAAAAAGAATGGCTAATGACTGCCAGCCCATCCTGCCGTATCCCCTTCCTCCTGGGAATTGTGTAGGTCAGGAACCAGCTTGCAGGAATTTGGGAGAGAATAGTTAGGGGGTTGGTGTGGAATGGAACTGGGGACAATGTTGGGTGAGTTTTAGGAAAGAGCTTGCTTAGGGAAAGGCTGCAGGAGATTTTAAAGAAAGTGTGGTTTAAGAAAACTGTGGGAAGGTGGAAGGAGTGGGGAGAACTCTTAGGGGCTGGAGAAAGGCTGAACCTGGTGGAGAGGACCGAAAGCAGTAGTTGATTCCCAGGGAGCAGGTACCAAGAAGATGCAGTACTGCCATTTGGAGAGTTGGGGTTGTTCAGCCTGAAGAGAAGGCTCCCAGGAGACCTTAGAGCCCCGTCCAGTCCCTAAAGGGGCTACAGGAGAGATGGGGAGGGACTCTTGATCAGGGAGAGGAGCCATAGGACGAGCAGGAATGGTTTTAAACTGAAAGAGGGGAGATCTCAGGAAGAAATTCTTTGCTGTGAGGGTGGTGAGACACTGGAAGAGGTTGCCCAGAGAAGCTGTGGCTGCCCAGTCCCTGGAGGTGTTCAAGGCAGTGGGAGGTATCCCAGCCCACATCAGAGGGGAATTCGAACTTGATGATCTTTCAGGTTCCTTCCAACTCATTCTATTCTCTAATTATTCTATGATTTCCTCATCTGTTTCTGGTAAAATGAGCTTAAAAATAGTTCAAAGCACTGATTGATACTGTTCAAGCTCATCATACTGGTGCTTAACTGTAGCTGATTAGGCTGTGCTAACATGAATAACCCTGCTACCAAAACTGTGGGTTTGTTAACTTAAGATCAGAAGTGGTAGAATAATGCCTTAAAGTGTCACAGCTGTTTTGCAAAATAAATCACCAAGGCACGGCCTAAATAAGGAATTAGGGGACTCTCTTACTTCATAGAATCATAGAATCATAGAATCATGGAATCATTCAGGTTGGAAGAGACCCCTGGGATCATCAAGTCCAACCATCAGCCCTACTCTACAAGTTCTCCCCTACACCAGATCCCTCAACACCACATCTCATCTACTCTGAAACACAGTCAGGGATGGGGACTCCACCACCTCCCTGGGCAGCCCATTCCACTGACTGACCCCTCTCTCTGTGAAAAACTTTTTCCTCATGTCCAGCCTAACCCTACCCTGCTGCAGCTTGCAGCCATTCCCTCTTGTTCTGTCGCTCATTGCCCGTGAGAAGAGACCAGCACCAACCTCTCTACAATGCCCTTTCAAGCAGTTGTAGAGAGTGATGAGGTCTCCCCTCAGCCTCCTCTTCCTCAAACTAAACAACCCCAACTCCCTCAATCGAGGGACTTTTACTTAAAGTCACAGATAACTCACCTCTCAGTTCTCAAATCTATATGAACTAGAGACTTCCTGTCCTTTGCCTCTCAGAAAGAAATTTAAATTAAAGCCAGAGAGATTACTATGTTTTACATCTTAGTTATGGCTAATTTATGATGGCTTAGTTATAGTTAATTTATCCCACTGTAGAATAGGGAGGATAGGCCAACCTTTCTTCTAAATCAGAGGTAAAAGTAAAATTCCCAATGTTCCACTGAGTATCTTGTTTAAGAAGTTAAGTGTATTACTATTATGTAAAACTTCATTTTTAAGCCTCTAATTTAATTTCTAGGGGAAAAAAAGGGGTTATATCGTGTCACTTAGGTAGTCCACCAAGCCTTTGAACTGGTTTTACTGGAATGAGCTAGGAAGTTACAGGTCTGGATTGCTTCTCTATGTCCAGCTGACCACATAAAGGCATGAGCAGTCTGGATCTACAACTGACTGTTCATTTAGGGTTTGTACGTCTTGAGTCTGCTACTTTTTCCAATACTGCAGTTGTAGAAAGATATTAAAAACCCAGCATATCTTTAAATTGAGATAGTCTATGTGAATAGTAACAGAAGGTCACAATATGTTCAGAGAATTCAAATATATGAATGTTCTCTTATGAATACTTAGTTCTTGTGTAGTTGGAGTTGCAGATGGGTTACCAGATGGAACACCTTCCTTCCAATAGAGTTATATGTATTTAAAAACAGATGCAATGCAATCAGATTATTTAAATCAATTCTGTTATTACTTTTGAAGCCATAATGACAGTAACCAGTCTGTAACAGATTAATGTGGCAAGAGGAAGATAAGTTCTTGTGGTAGAATTGTTGGGCTTGTCCAAGGTCTCAAAAGGCTCTCTCTGAAGAAGGGACCTTAAACGAATTCTCTCTTCTCTAGGAGACTGAGTACCTAATAGGTAGCATGCACTACACACCTCACGAGGTGTCCAGTAGCCTATGGAGCAGAACTGGCTGATAAAGAAACAAGAGCAACATTCTGGGATGTAGCTGCCTCAGAAGTATTCTTCCCCTTTTTTAACAAAAACCAGGCCCTGTGCCCGAGCCAGAGACCCAACACACCTTGGCAGAACCATCCTTTCCCACCACTTGCTCAGTCTTTTGCCCTTTGATTAACTTGCTCCGTTGGGTGCTGTTAATATTGACATCACCGTAGCACAATATTCAAAAATAAAACAGAAGAGATAGATCCTGGCCAAAGAGTGAAAAACCAGTACACAGTACCGTGTCTGCCCTTTCTCAGTGCGTGTGTTCTCTCATCTCATCAGCCTACCTTCCATTACTCATATCCTCATGCTTTGCTTGTTTTGGGTCTCTTTTTTCTTTTTTTTCAGCCTGCCATTCATCCCCCGTGAAGAGTCACCGCCGAGCCAGAGCTCTTGTTTCAGCCTCCTCACCTGCTTGCTTTCTCTTGTCGTTTCTGGTCAGTCACCAACATAAATTCCAACATTTGTACTAATGTTTTTACTGCTTTTTTATTTTTTTTTTGGCAGAACAAGGCACAGAAACTAGTGATAATAGAAGTCACATTGGAGAAGTTTTGGGGAAAGGAGGCAGGGCCACCTAGAGCAGGCTGCTCAGAACCGTGTCCTGGTGGCTTTTGAAGGTCTCCAATGATGGAGACTCTACAGTCTCTCTGGGCAACCTGTGCTAGTGCTTGGTCACCCTCACAGTGAAAACGTATTTCCTGATGTTCAGAGGGAAGCTCCTGCATTTCAGTTTGTGCCTGTTACCTCTGGTCCTGTCACTGGGCACCACTGAAAAGAGCCTGGCTCTGTCCCCTTTGCACCCTCCCTTTAGGTATTGATATACATTGATGAGATCCCCCCGAGCCTTCTCTTCTCCAGGCTGGACAGTCCCAGCTCTCTCATAGGAGAGATGCTCCAGTTCCTTAATTATCTCAATTCCCTTTTGTTGGATTCTCTCCATATGTCCATGTCTCTTTTCTACTGGGGGGGGCGTGGGGTGTCTGATGTGGACAGAGTGCTCTGTGTTCGGCCTCACTAGTGCTGAGCAGAGGGAAAGGATCACCTCCCTTAACCTCCTGACTTGACTTCACTACATCAGCAAGATAATTTATTTTAGTCCCTGAGTAAAATCTGAGATTTCCTTTATCACTATTGGCAGAAAGGGTGAGAAGCTGTAGCTTCTCCGTGGAGGTCAAGAGGGCCCTGTCTGACCACTTGTACATCCTTCGTGCTTCGATGATGTCGACATTAACACTGCCAGATTCAACAGATTGAGAAAACAATCCAGCTTTTAAAAACTGGTGTTCCTTGCCTTGGAAGCTAAAAATTCACACCGTGGTTGAGCAGTGATGCCAGTCCTTTCATGCTTTTCAGCTCCAGGCTCTTAGTTCCTGAACTTGCTGTGAGCCAGGAAAAGGAGGGAGCGGTGGGAGGAAGGACCGGGAGTGACTCAGAGTTCTTCAACCCTGAGCTCCGCTTTGGTGTAACCGTAGGCTTCTGAAGCAACCCTGGACCTCCTGCTCTGTCTGGGCCAGGGTTCAAATTTTTATAGGCTGATAGGCAACTTTACCTTTCCAGGCGTGTTCTGAGTTGTCTGCTTTGAAATGCATGGAACATCGAAACGAAATGTGGAGTGTAAGTAAGGCCTTTTAGATATCAGCCCCTTTGGGAATAGGGCTGCCTTTTCGCTTTGTGCTGCCTGCCACAGCGAGGTCGTGGGGCACTATTAGGTGTTAATGATACAAAAAATAAAGAATAAGGAGAAGAGTGGACAGGTATTAGATTATATGTTTTATTCTTGTAAATCATACAGCTGATCTGACGGAAGAGTTAGGACAATTCATTAAAGTTTGAGTCTTTTAAAGACTCATTAGAACGCGCTCAGGATATGGAATCCCCAAAGGGAAAAAAAAACCCAACCCAATAGATTTGCAGAGATAGGGTTCACTTTGATGCACTTTGGGACAACTTCTTTCCAACAAAACAATTGTGCTTGTAAGAAAAGCGCTGTAGGTTCCAGAGCACCGTTAGCTCAACACACCAGAGGGAGCTGTACTCACACAGAACCGTCGGTCTGACTTCGTGACAAGACTGCAGACCAGGGATATTTTTCTTGGTAATAGGATGAATATAAGTACAGAGGATATTGGTAACCTCAGAATGCTTCTATTTTCTCCTTTTAATATTTTTCTCACTTCAGCTCTTACCATTTAAAAAGGTGCTTTTTGTTTTGCAAGAATGATGAAGTCATTTCAAAGATTGAGATCGTGCAGGATGATTAAATAATCTGGTTTGCTGCAATAAACAGAGTTAGCTGTACCTACTCTGTTGGTAACGCCCTGGCAAAGATAATTTGACAATGCTATTTCAACTTCTCATGAAAAACGCTGACATTTTAGGTTGAAATGTGCTTTGCCTTGTCCCAATCCAAGCCTGAAATTCGGGGGAATGTTTGCAATTATAGAACATACCTAAGAACAAGAGAAATGCTAAAATCACAGGCTTCACATTAAGAAGCACCCACTTTTTTTTTTTGGTTTTGATCAGCTGTCACACTTGCTTCTTTTTTTATATGATTGGAATTAATTATGCCTGGGGTTTGTTGTGTTATTTTTTTAAAAAATTGATTGATAATTCCAATCTTGCAGTTGGATCCAAGCACAAACTCACTGACTCTTGCCAAAGCAGACTCTACTGGGCTATGGGCTTCCACGCGTCCATTTGCAGGACTTTACCTAGAAGTATATTTGTACTGGGTGTACTGGGTGCCTGTGGCAAGATTCTGGTAGTGGGGCACTGGAGGGAGGCCCCCGTGGGAGAAGGTCAGGGGCTGGATACAGCTGGCTCCACAGCAGACCCACAGCATGTCCCGGATGGAAATACTTGGCTCGGTTAAGATTTAGCGGGGGTTCCAAATTTATCAATGATATAAGGTAGATCCAGAGGTTGATATTTTAGCAGCACTGAATCATTAGCTGCTTTAGAGGCTTGCAAAGGGAGTGAACAAAATCATTGAACAGCGACTTAGTAACAGGTTCGAAGATGGCAAGATTCCCCCTGACTTACTATAAAGTATCCCCAATTGATCCGTATATATCTCTGGGCAAAAGCACAGATCTCAAATTAATATGTACACTTAGGAGCAAAATGCAAGCCTGTGTGCACACACACACAGGTCCCTAATTGGTCAAATCAGGTATTTCTGAACAGCAGACAACTTCAAAGAACCGACAGTTACCAATTCCCACCAGACCAGGTTGCTCCAAGCCCCATCCAGCCTGGCCTTGAACACCTCCAGCCACAGCTTCTCCAGGCAGCCTCTTCCAGTGTCTCACCACCCTCACAGTAAATAATTTTGTCCTAACATCCAACCTAAATTTCCCCTTTCAATTTAAAACCATCAGAGAAGCTCCATCAGAGTAAGAGAAGACACTCTACGTCTTCTCTTTTGAAATAAAAATATGCAAGAACTCAGGAAGAGTCCTAAAGGGACTTCTTCAGTTAATCATCTTCTGGAAGAGACTACTATATCATAAACCTAGTCAATGGCTGTTTTCAAAAGAGTGAAGTTTTGAGCAAGCCTGTTGTACCATGGCACAAATTTGCGTGGGGGGAAAAAGATAAACTCAAGACCCCGTCAAAAGTGAAGCACAGAAGAACAACTGACTAAATACATGCATGTCCCATATTTTTTGGTGCCATCAGCTCTTGGATATATCAGCCTTTAGGCTCATGAATGTTTTATTTGTTCTTTCATAGGTCTTTCTGAGAGATAACCAATTGGATACCAGACAAAGAGACAAACAGAGTAATCAGACTCCACTGACCTGTTTACCTTTGATTGTGAAGGATGAAAAGCAGCAGCAGCTTTCCCTGGAACAGGGCTTCTCATGGCACTTGCCTCTTTCCTGTTGGATTATATTGGCCTAAAGGCACCAAGGGATTGAACTGATCATGTTGTGAGTTTATACAAGCCAGGCTGCGTTGCGTCGCGTTGTGAAGCAGGTATGTTACTGGAAACACCTTGCCTTATTTAGGGATTGTTTAGTTTGAGGAAGAGGAGGCTGAGGGGAGACCTCATCACTCTCTACAACTGCTTGAAAGGGCATTGTAGGGAGGTTGGTGCTGGACTATTCTCACAGGCAATCAGTGACAGAACAAGAGGGAATGGCTGCAAGCTGCAGCAGGGTAGGGTTAGGCTGGACATGAGGAAAAAGTTTTTCCCAGAGAGAGTGGTCAGTCAGTGGAATCAGCTGCCCAGGGAGGTGGTGGAGTCCCCATCCCTGACTGTGTTTCAGAGTAGATTGGATGTGGTGTTGAGGGATCTGGTGTAGGGGAGAACTTGTAGAGTAGGGCTGATGGTTGGACTTGATGATCCCAAGGGTCTCTTCCAACCTAAACGATTCTATGATTCTATGATTTTACGGCACAAATCCAAATTACTGATGGGCATGCTAGAAAAAAGGCATATTATTACAGCCCCTGTATACCATAGTTAATCCTGGGTAGTATAAAATTTGTACAGAAAACATTTGAGTTAACAGTGGTTCATTCTCTTATGAGATGTGGATTTGTTACCGGAATTTACATTGTCTTTTAATACATTTTATTGTCATTCGAGGAAGAAAACGCTATTTTCTTGACTCTGGAACAAAGCTACATAACTTGAAAATAGGGTTCTAACGTAATTTCAGCTGTCAGGAATGGATCTCATACTACAATTGTAACTGTCCTATCTTCCCTAATAAAGAAGGTATGACTTTTTCTAGATAAGTCTCATCTCATTGTCCTGTCAGTATTTTATAGGACTGCTTTAAATAGGTAAGAAATAACTTTGAGTAGCTAGACCTCCAAGGTGATTAATCACTAAAAGACTGAATAGGCTCATGAGTTTAAATTTCCATAGCTGACTGGGTTATTAAAATTGGTTTATGAGAAGTACAAATTACACGACTTTAGTTCTTCAGAATAGAATCCCCCATAACTTTAATTTTATTGTATTTGTCGGGGTTAGCATGTAGCTAATCAGCATTATGTAATAGCTTTTTTAAATAATGACGTATATCTGTGACTTCCCATGGTTGCCTGCCATTATCTTGGGTGTTAACAGATGTGATGTGCCCATGGTTCCAGTGTGACCAGGAGAGATCCCAGGATTATGTTAAATAATGGCCTGGACATACCATTATTAACAAGTAGAACTGTAACTGCCGCGGGTGGCAAAGTAAATACCTATAAGCTTGTAGATAATGTCATTCTTAATTGTTAATTACAAATGCAAGTTGATGGCTTATATGACACTTGAAAGTAGAAAGAGGTGGTTTTTTTCAGGAGATCTCAAGACCCTAAACTGTGTGTTAGCTTATTAGTAAAAGAAAATATCGAAGTAAATACAAATAAATTTAAGTCTCTTAGAAAAATCAGATACTTGTGCCAGAATTACTCATTTTATAATATTTCTGTGTGTATTATACACTATTTGATTTATTATTATTATTTTTTTTTGGTACTGAACGAAGCTGAAGAGCTTAAAAGTGTTACCTGGCTAGTTCTGAACCAGAATGTGGTCTAGTAAATAATACATGACTACCAGCGAGATAGCATTTCCAGCTCAGCAGTGAGGAGGGTAAAATAGCAGAGTGGGTAGTCTTACCTGACAAAACGGGTTCTCAGAAATTTTTCTTATGGCTGGAGCTACAGCTCACTTTTAGGGTTTTCCTGTGACTGCTTGTCAACATTTGAAGAAATAGAGAGGTTGTGGGGAGAGTTTTGTTGTGGCAAGTCTACCATCAAGGAGCTGCAGCTTTCTCTTATGAATGATAGGGGTCTTTTAAACGGTGGTTGATAGGAGGTTCTTCATACCATTGCCTACTGCTAACTAGGCCTTGTTTAAAAACGTTTGGTTCTTCAAAACCAGAAGGATGAACAACAAACTGTAAGGAGGTAATGGTGTCTCTCAGTGGAGACTTACTTGCCTGTTTGCCTCTGTGATGAAATAAGGAGTGAACGATACATCTGAAGAGGACTAAAATCTGCCAGCCTCTGCTTAGTCTTCATTGGCACTGTACTGTAAGAGCACCTTGTTAAATTTATCACAAGCTCGTGAATTCAGCCCAAAGCTTTGTATCTCAAATAAGATAGAACCCTGATTGATGTCAGCAAAGTGCCCTTGTGGCCAAGAAGGCCAGTGGTTTCCTGGGATGCTTTGAAAAGAGCGTGGCCAGCAGGTCAAGGGCCATGCATCCTCCCCTCTATTCTGCCCTGAGAAGGCTACATCTGGAGAACTGCGTCCAGTTCTTGGCCCCCCCAGTTCAAGAAGCACAGGGAATTGCTGGAGAGGGTACAGCAAAGGGCTACCAATATGACAAGGGAGTGGAGCACCTCTCTGATGAGCAAAGGATGAGAGAACTGGGGCTGTTTAGCCTAGGGAACAGGGAACTGAGAGGGGAACTTCTTTCCTTTGAGTATGACAGAGGTCCAGAACAGGCTGCCCAGGGAGGTGGTGGAGTTTCCATCTCTGGAGACATTAAAGCCCAACCTGGACATGTTCCTGGGCAACCAGCTCTGGATGACCCTGCTCTGGCAGGAGTTTGGACTAGATGATCTCTGAAAGTCCCTTTTAACCCCTACAATCCTGTGATTATGTGATAAATTTTCAATAAATATTTACTTTTATAATACTGAGGTAGATTCTTGGTATCTAATGTCATTTCTTGGGTCCAGATTCATCCCTTCTGTCCCGGCACAGTGGAGTTGGGAATGCAGCCATCCTGAGTGCTCTATAGGGGTAACAGGGAGAAACTGCTTGGTCAGTTGTCCTCTGAGTATGTGTCTCCATCTGTTGACAGTATAAAGGGTCTAGTCTGATGAAGCTTCAAACTTAATCACTCATCTTGTATACCTAAAATTGGTTAGGCTGAATCTGAGTCCCTGTGATGAGAAAGCAAAACTTCACCGCTGTGTTGCATTAGGTCATACTCAGAGGTACACAGCTCTGACCCCGGTGCAAGAAGCCACCAGCCTTAAAAAATAGTAGAATTACTCCTCTAAGACTTAGAAAAGATAGATGTAACCGAACACAAATACAACTTGGTGGAAATACTACTTGCAGGCATTAATGCTGTAGGAAATTTAGCTATTCTGGTGAGAGCGACATCAAACCTTTTATATGACCAGTGGTACCTAACACAAGAGCTTCTATTCTCTGAGTTTTGATTTTCCATTTTCTCAAATAATTTTAAAACATTTTAAGGGATGGGGGATGACTTAGAAGAGATTTTATTCCAGTTTCTCTTTCATGTATTTTTAACCTTTGCTAAAGTCTATAAAGATGAACAATAAGAAGTATTATCCATATGTACTTGTAGTCCCTGTTTGTTTTTTTCAATCCTGCTCTACATTATACATTTGGCAGCTTTGGTGATGCACTGCTAACATGGCTGAGCAGAGGCAACGAGCTTTGTCAACATCAGGGGAAGCACTATATGAAATCCTGGCCCTAGAGAAAGGAGCAACCCATGATGAGATTAAGAAGTCCTACAGGTATGTAAAATGCACCTTGCAGCATGTCTAAAAATGCTTGTGTCTGGCATGATTCTGGTGGTAGAACCTGTGAGTTATCTTCTTTTCACCGTGAGGGCCTGAAAAGAATCAGAGATGATCCAAAGTGAATCTATTGATTTCATCCCACAAACAATCCGTGTGCTTCGTCTCAAGTGTTTGAATCTCGCTGAATGAGAGGTTGGATTGTTGGCTAAATCAGCACAGATGATGCTGGGGAAGTGCAGTCTTTAAATACTGCACCCAGTTCTTGTGTTAACATCTTTTTTCTGAAGTATGTTGACAAGTAAGGCAAATGCATAAAAGTGCTATAGTAACAATTCAAGAACTGGAGTAAGAGACATAAGGAATTTGATCAGATTACCTTGTCATAAAAAAAGAAGAGCAATAAATTATTTGATTATAGTGTGTAATATTTTTAAAGGGGAAAAATGCTGGCTGTAAGAAGGTTCTTCACTTCAGGACAAGAGGTGACGGGCACAGGCTTGAACATGGGATGTTCCACCTGAACACGTGGAAAACCTTCTTTCCTTTGAGGGTGGCAGAGCCCTGGAACAGGCTGCCCAGAGAGATGGTGGAGTCTCCATCTCTGGAGACTTTAAAGCCCAGCCTGAACATGTTCCTGTGCAACCTGCTCTGGGTGACCCTACTCTGGCAGGGGGTTGGACTAGATGATTTCAAGAGGTCCCTTCCAACCCCAGATCATTCTGTGATTCCGTGATTCACTTTATGTAGGCGGGTATAACCAAACCCAGTGCTTGCAATCTAAAAGCAACATGAGCTGGAAAAGAGTTGTGTGGTTTTCACAGCGAGCATAATCAACCACCAAGGCATACTGGCACAGGAAGTGGGAGGTTCTCTACTGAAAAAGAAGAGAGGATTTTAAGATAAGTTTTACTCAAGCCCAAGTTATCAAAACGGTGAAAAGTATTTTACTGTCGCAATGTAACAAGACCTAGAAGTAAGACTAGAAGATTTTATGGGTCATTTTGCTCTTAAATCTGTTCTGCTGCTATTAAAAAGAGAAAGAACTTTAAATGTCATGAGTGAAATAGATGTTCTTGACATCAAAATATGGCAGACATGTACTCGCAGTTTAATAAATGCAGTAAAGCTTTTATGACGGCGTTATTCTGGGTGCTGCTGGTTGCACTGGATCACCAGTCAAACTTCATCACAGCTTGCCTTTCCTATCAATCACGAGGATGTATTCCAACTGAAAAAACAGGTTATGAAATAGATCCACTCGCATCATTGTTCAGTTTGAATTTTGCTGGGACTCTTTGTTTTCAAACCAATTGCATCTCTCCTGCTTCCTGTTCCTAAAGGCGGAGATTCAATGGAGGTGGGAGAAGTGGGGCTGCAGCAGGGTAGGGTTAGGCTGGACATTGGGAAAGAATTCTTCCCAGCAAGAGTGGTCAGAGCCTGGAATGGGCTGCCCAGGGAGGTGGTGGAGTCCCCATCCCTGACTGTGTTTCAGAGTAGATTAGATGTGGTGTTGAGGGATCTGGTGTAGGGGAGAACTTTGTAGAGTGGGGCTGATGGTTGGACTGGATGATCCCAAGGGTCTCTTCCAACCTGAATGATTCTGTGATTCTATGATTCTAGGTAGTGAATGCTGAAAGTTTTCACACGATGGAAGGAAAGCTGTTGACATCTCATGATGCCATTGCCTTGCGTAACTATACCACGGGGGGATAAACTTACTACAGTATCAAATTCACTCATGACTTGCACCTTCTGTGTCCCTGTAGTACAGCCTGGCTGCAGAAACCATCTTCTGTACCAAACCTTATGTTTTCCTCTTGCTTTTACATTTAAATTTATGGACAGAAGGCCTCCTGTAATCTCCAAAGGAGAGAGTTGTCATGGAAGAATGTAGGATAGAATTAACTATATTTCATGCTGAACATGAAGAAGGATGATTTACACAGTGATCTATGGTAACACTGACAGTGGTGCTTTATCCATCTTTATTAGTAATTATAGCAAAAAAAAAAGGCTGCTTCTGACTAAAGTGGAAATGTCAGAGGGATTCACTTTTAATGGAGTAGCTGTAAATATTTGCAAGATAAAATGATGAGTCAGTCTCATAGATTTGCTTTAATTATCTTTTCATTTATGCTAATCCAAAAATCTGCTGCTGAACGGGTATTCTTTAGTACAAGGTATAAAACCAGCAATACCTGATTCTGAGTTTCCTGCCATTATTAATTAAGTCAGTATTAATCACACTACCACAGCCCAGGGCAAAATTTACTTTTTAATAAACATGACAGAGGCACCTCTCTGTGCTTTTATTTGGAGTTTGGCACAGTCTAATTTATCAAGGGGTAAAGCTAACAGGCTTCTCATCAGCAGAATTTCAAAGGAGATCTGTTTAAGTTCAATACCCTGCAAATAATAACCTTCAGAAACTTTTTTTTTTAGCAAAAGAACTGAAATGGTACTTTGGCTAATGCTTTACAGTTTGTCAGTGAAGTAATATCTGAAGAGATCCCATGTTTCTTATGTTTTCTTAAGGAGTACAGAGAGAGCAAGCACTGGTGATCGGGAATTGTGTTAGAAAACATGTGCAGTGCAGTGATTGCCAGTTAGTGACTGAGGCACACAGAGCAATAAACCCTTACCTACACTTCTACCTGGCCTGTGCTGCTCCTGACAAAGCCCTGCCTGCTCTAGGCACACAGCGAGCTCAGAGCCCACTTGTCAGACCTCGTGTCCAGGCAAAGGAATGAAAAGCGTTGGAGAACGCGGGCATCGATCCCGCTGCCTCTC
>VZTM01032910.1:367-23112 GCA_013400555.1 Jacana jacana
AAACTTGAGGAATTAATTAACCTCAAACTTGGTTTTGTGTATTCCTATTTTCCTCCTATTTACTTTCTCAGCAGTGACTTACTGTGCAGTAAATTACAAACAAAACTTATTCAACTCATGTTATAGAGTGAACTATCATTCCAAATAAAGGATTATTAATTAGATAATTATAACAATACTGTAGACAAGTTTAACATCATTTATCTGTCTTTATAAATTTTCTCTTTCTGTTTTTCTGTCACATACAGAGAGTCTGGAATCTTATTTATTTCTGTCCTTCACCAGACTTCTGTATAGACTATTATTTTCACTTGAAACATCAACTGCAGTCATAGCAAAGTGATTCCTGACATACCAGAAAGCAATTTTGAAGATCTCATCTCCAAAAATAAGTTTATTTTCTGACATGATTGCGTACAGTCCTGCATTACACCTACTGAAAACAGCGTAGTGTTTCCTGAGTACACATTACACAATATTTCTATTTAAATATTTGAATAAGGGAGTACTCGAAGAATAAAATTCTTTTCTAAGGTCTCCATAGCAGAATTTGGCTCACTCCTTCTTCTGTTTATAGAATTCCCAGTGACAACAGTGGAAGAGTATTCGTGTACACAGAGCAAAAGATAGCACAAGAGATAGCTTTTGCACAAGTAAAAATGAAAGAAATCTGAAATCTCTGGTGGAAGCCTTGGGAAAGAGTTTGAAAAGCACAGAGTTCTCACGGGTCTCACTGGGGATGCATGCCATTAAACAAAGAGGCCTTCCCCTCACCACCCACTCCTCTAAAAAACCCTGGGTGATGTCTGGTCTCTGTTGAAGCGGGAAAACACACTACTGATATCGGTTGGTAAGGAAGGGAAACTGATGAGAAGGGAAAGTGCCTCATTTCCATGTGCCTGTGGGATATGACATAGATGAAAACACTAAGTGAGGGATTTTTTAAAAATTCTTCTAATATCTCAACAAAATACTTTGATTTGCCTTTTTCTATTAGATTTACAGCTGTGTATAGTACACCAGTGTTTTAAGAAGGGTAGTAACATTCATAACAGACCATTGTTCATCTCACAAGAAAATATGATAGAGAATCAGCTTCTGTCATACAGAAAACACGTAGGATGACTGTTAAAGGTAATTTTGTAACAAATTTTAGATATTCTTGATTTTTACCTGATAAGTTACTCTGGAAAGAAGTAAAAACATGCTGGTTGCTCTAACTCACTACACTTCTCATATGACAGTATTGATATCTGCAGCTATGATTAATCTAAACCATCCAGAGCAAAATCCAGCATTCTCTCCTCAAAACAATAAGTAAACCCAAAAGTCAGAATTGAAAACTATCTGAAAGTTTAATAACTCTTGGTTTTTTAAGTCCAGTCTGTGTTCCTAACTCAGTATGTCAGCCCTGTATTCACCAAGAGTAAAGCAATACAGTACTTTTTGTTTCATATGCACTTTGAAATATGTATCAACCAATATCACATGACAAGTCAAAATTATGAGCAAACAAATCAAAGAGCACACTTAGAAAATTGTTTGTCGCTTACTCAATATGTTGAGAATTCTAAACCACAGACTTTATTTTCAGTACCTTATTTTTTTCTTTCCAATAGATATAACTCAATTCATAATGAAACACGGATTTGTTTTTTCTGTCTAAATTGATCATAGCGAATTGCAAGATAACCAGCATAATCTGCCATCATGTATGTTTGTGCTGTGTTACCAAGTATCTGTTTATTACTCATGATTCAGTCTTTGTTATTAAAATGTGTCTTAATTGCAAGATAATCAATATTTGCATTGTTAAAATAACTGTGAAACACTCTTGAACTTCACCGGCAGCAAGATATCTAATATTGCATGATTAAAAGTATACTGGTTAATTCTTAATTTCACTGGTTAAGTCTTCTACTGTTAGATTTTAACACCTCAAGCCCACCCCAACACATCTGCCCAAGGGGCTTCCTGCTGTACTCCCCCTGGGGCACAAGAAACTGCAGAAGAGCATCTGAATTACTTCTTAGAAAACACGTCTAACTTAAGAGTATACATTGGAGGCTCTAGGTTTCTGGAGTCATAGATATAATAGCATCTCAATTTTTTAAGCTATAAGTTTTGAGCTCTTTTAGTTCCAGAAGAAAACTAAATGTGTTGGGAGTAGAGCTAAGGCAGTTTTTTATGCAATGCTCACACTCTCTCCCCTCTCCACCAAGCCTCTGCTTACAGGGTTTATCAAACCTTCACTGCCTCAACACCAAGCTCAACAGCAGGAAATGTGAGTACAGGGATCCTGTCCACAGCTCTCAGTGCCCTCCTCAGCACTGGTCAGGGCGAGGAAGGATGAAGAGAGGTGAACTGACCCCACGAGAGTTAGAAATAAGGGTACAGGACCACAAAGCAGGCTAACTAGGCAGCTCTAGGACACATATTGTGGTCTTACGACAGATTTAATTAAGCCCTGTATTGAAGAATACAAATCTACTGTCTTGACAGGAAGTCCTTCATTTATATACACTCAAAAAATATTTAAGCATTTCTTCTAATTATGTTCTAGCTGAGGTTACTCATGGTCAATTCACATTGTTTACATACAGTCTGGTAATTTTAGTTGCCCTGGTATCTGCCCAAGTCAGAGTCTTTCCTATCTGCTATCACTGTTTAAAAGAGATTAAGTTATACTTGCAAATGCAAGGAAGTAAGGGTATCCAGTGGGTGCTGCTGAGACTTGCTCTGCAACACCTGCCACATAGGCTCAAGATGAGACACACAGGAAAAAAGGGAGAGGAAAACCTCAGCCAACTTTTAATTAACTCCAAAAAGCAGAAGAACTTCAAAGGGATTTTGCTGCTGTGCTTGGCCTCTTTTCCTATACCATTCGCACATCCAGAGGAGCTGGGTAAATTTAAACCCTATTTTATTTTCTACGTCTCAGAGGACAAGCACTGTTACTGTGTGTGGCTGAATTGCAAACAGAATAGCAATCCCTTCTGGTTCTGCTGCAGTGGTGGGGTTTATAGTGTTGGCTAAAGGTGTGCCAGTGGTTTCTTCTTAAACACCTGTGTCCAAAGTTTGTAATATGACTGTAAATGTAGATTTGGAGAAGAGGGATCAGAAGTAGAAGTTGCCTATGCCTTTCACCCTGGTGCTGGATGCTCTGAAATTTTGAATTTTGGAAATAGGTAAAAGCAACAAATATTTTTATTTCGGCTTTCATTTCCAAGGTGTTCCAACATGGGATAGTGACACAGAAAGGCCCTGCACTGATAATTCATCTCTGTTGCCTTGGAGTCAGGTAAGTCCAAGTTGACATAAAGTGTGAGAGTCTCCCATTGTTACATGCTGTATATCTCATAGAATAGAATCATAGAATCATTCAGGTTGGAAGAGACCCTTGGGATCATTGAGTCCAACCATATCACGTAACCATATTATAACTCATAGTATTTCAGAACACTAGTGGATGATTCTTAAGACCTGTGAAAGAACCTATCCAAGTTTCAGAACGAAACTAATTCATCAGTTTGCCTCAGGTACTTGTAAGAAGCTACCTGTATTACAGGTCAAACCTAATATCAGTTCAAATCAATGGAAAATTTTCTTCCCTACCAGGCTCAAGGCCTGGCTAAAATAAAAAAAATATTAATCCTGTTTTGTTCAGCAGAACTATGCTTGATGCTCACCACGATCAATGAATGCTATTGTCCATCACCTTCCTGAGCACTGCCCTTGGTCTAAAATTATAACTATTTTTTCCTGTTATTTTAACCTTGAAAAAGGGTTGCATCCATCAGGATTATTTTTTAAGAGCTATCTTGGGAGCTTTATCAGATTTAACAGTATTGTATACTAAGGATCCTCATATTAGTATTTTAATAAATATTACATATTTTGAGTTTGTAATGTGCTGAATTGGTTCATCTACAGCACTGAGATTCATCATGTCAATGATCAATAGTTTAAGGCTCTGAAAACATAAACTGAAGTGTTAGGAATGTAATGGTCTTTAAAGGACTGCAGTTGTCTTCTGTGGTACAGAGCTGCAGAAAATGAGGGGTCTCATGCTGTACAGCTGTAATAAGAAAGGTTCCAGAAAAGTTGCTTCTTAGAAGGAAAATACAGACATTTATGTTTAAATTTTTGCCATATCTTTTTTCTTTAACCCTATGCTATTAAGAATGCCAAAATCCCCAAAGGACCTTCTATCAACTGTGTGGACTGTACTCTAACAGGTAGGGAGAATAATCCAGTGTTTAGACTACAAGCCTGAGGCTTGATTCTTCTCTCACAAAAGCCTAGGGAAGCATTATTTGGTTGGCATTAATGGAATAACCATGTGATAAAAGCAATTTAAACTGAAAGATCTGGCCATTCTGGAAATGTGTATTTTATTTCCAGTTCTGCCACTGACTGGTAGTGTGACCTCTGGCACAGACATTTACCCTCTCTTGTATGGTTTCTCCTTTGTAAAATAAAGAAAAGTAGTTATCCCACTTTACTCAGAGTCTTAAATAAGTGAAAACATAGCATAAACAATATATCATGCAGGATATTATAACAATACGCTACATACACACTGTGTGGGAGCAGTTGCATTAATGACTGATGTAGGCCTCTTTTTTGAAGCGTGAGTACATCACAGGTAAGTTGTTATTAGCAGAAACTAAAGTTGCAAATTCTGCTGGACTGCAGCTGGCTCTGTGTACAGAATACTTTTGTACTCATTTATTTTCCTCTATGATTTCCTTGGTTAATCCTGATAATTCATATATATATGTATTTGGTTTACTTGCTTTCAAGGCATGAAGAAATCATATTACCCAGATGTCTCTCATTTTAGAAGGGAGGAAATGAAGCAACAAAATCTGTTATTTTAAATTATAAACCTAAGTTTAGACTGGTACATATAGTATAATTGCAAAGGTGATTTCTTTTTTTAATTTTTCATCATCAATGTTTAAATATAAAGCGGTTTAATATATACACATGCACAAAGTTTAGCCAATTAACTTTGCAGAGAAGTCTTAATATTGCTAGAAAAGTGAAGGCTTTGAACATGGTATTGTATTTAGTTATTGTAGGTGCCTAATAACCGAGTATGGGCTTCCATAGCACGTGTACTAAAGCAACACATGCGGTGAGTTTACCTCTGAATAGACTGTCCTTCTCTAGCTATAAACTACTCCATAACATTGCCTTACTTGCATTTCTTTGCTTCTTGTAAGAAAGGAACATGCTTCAGGACATATGTTGTAATAATGTTTATTTCTGGGTAAATGGCTTTATATATTTCCACATTCCACCTTAAACCATCTCACACACTCTCTAATTCTTTCATATCGCCTCCAGGAGGGCTTTTGAACAGATGTTTTCCCTGTTGATGTCACTGAGAGCTCGCCACTGTGTCCAACAGAAGTAGATGACCTTTCAATTAGAAAGTATTGGCTATTGTTCCATAGCTATGTCCTCCCTCTTGAACAAGAGCTAATCTGGATTTCCTTTTTCTGGGGAAAAAAACCCAGCACTCCGAAATGACTGCAGGAACACAGCTAAACCCAAGCCATGTAGTATTTTTAGCAGTTTTTTACTTATATCACATTTGTGCTGAACTTACATGGGATTCTGGAATTTGCACTGGTCAGTGCAACATTGGGTTCTTAGCAATACAATGCTGCATTCATCCTTAATGTAACATATTAGCCCAAGTCCTCACAAAGTATTTTGGGAACCAGACTGAAGAATTCTTAAAAAAAAATTCTAAATCCGGTGGGCTAAATCAAAGCAGCAACTGAGATACCCTTTCCCAAACTGAGACCAGTTTAAGGGCGTGAAGTCTTCTGCATGATTTTTTTCATGTGTCTAGTTGTCTGTTTTCTCCTCCGTGGCATCAGCTGCCTGGTATTCTTTCCAGGGAAACATCTGTGATGCATAACATCATTCTATCTTCTTGAAGGAATACAACATTTGACTTGGAACACAGCTTTGGAAGCTGCATTTTTTTAAATGCTTAAATGATCAATATGGACTTTGTTGCCTCCATATGCTCCTCATGTGTTATTTTATACCAATATGTATAGTTAGCACATTCAAATTATCAGCTTTTTTTTTTTTCACACACCTTCTGAGGTGTTGGAAGAAAGATAACAATCCTCTTCAGAGACCTGAAAGTAAATTAACTTAAAAAGCACAACCCAAAATGAATTTCCACAAGAACAAAATTATTAATAGAAATATTAATCATCCTTGCTGATCTTGTGATACTACAGAATATGTAAAAGGAAAAGCAACGAAGAAGGGATTTTTTAAAATTTATTTTCATTGCAACAATTATGCTTGATTGTTTTTAGTCTAGGTATAGATAGGATATAATTCTTATTTAGGTAGGAGATAATACCAGAGTAATGCAGGAGAAAATGTGAAGTCATTCAAAACCAGACCGTACATAAATATATGTCACCGTGTGGAGGGGTGCCAGCACTGATGAAATGTAAAGCTGCTAACTGCTCAAGGGCTGGACGCTGAAATTGCTCCTCTGTCCTTATGCACTTGAAAACTTCTACTGAAGCCACTGAGGGTTTCACTAGGAGCACTGGAGGGAGAGCACAGGTCTCTTAGCTGGGTTCACAGATGTACAAGCACCAGCATTAACTTGCAGACCCCATTATCCCAAGATGTGGGGTAAAAAAAATCAAAAAGCAAGAGATACTGTGCGAACAGTTCACGCTTAGAGCAAGGCATCCTTTTGTTATTCCTGCTGCCACTTCTGTGGACCAAGTGCTTCCTAGAGAAGTGTGCCCGATTGCAAAGAAGGGAATGCCAGTCCTGACTAGCTGAGCCTCCTCGATGTTTATGGCACAGCTTCTTAACGAGATTTACCTACTATTAAAATAGCGTCTGAATAAAACTAGGTAGGACCTTCGTCTTTCCGATGTATCTGCTGATGTAGAAGTTTAAACGCCCCTGTCAGAAAAGCCTTTACTGTCACTTTGGCAGAAGGTCTGTGTCTCTCCTCCCGCGACGGGGAATCGGCTTGGGATATGAAGGAATCCTGCCGGGCAAAGGGATCGAAGTCCCGCGCAGCCACCGCGCACCCCCCCGCAGCGCCCGACGCCCCCAGCCCCGCTCACCTCGCTCGCAGTCAGCGCTGCCCCGCTCCGCNAGCTCGGGTCCATCTCCCCCTCTCATCGCGCCTGGGATGCGGAGGGGGAAGGCGGGGCCGCGGCGTCCCACTAATCCCCCACGCCACACACCCCTGCTTGCCCTCCCTCCAGCTCCCCCGCCAGTCCCGGGCGCCGCCGCCCCCGGACCTCCCGGCCGCCCCCCGGGTATGTCCCTGGTCGTGGTCCCGCTGCAGCTCCGCAGGCTCTCCGCCGCTCCACTACCAGCCACCTCCTTGTCTGCCCTCGCCCCCGCGGCTGCGGCTCCCCTGGCCGCTCCGCCAGCCTCACAAAGAGCAGGAGGAGCCCAGGCAGAGCTGGCGAGAGGGGGACAAAACGGACCCGCACAGCGGCTGAGGGGACAGAGGGATGGAGAAAGCCCCAGACGTGTCTGCGGGAAACAAAGGGGTTGGAAACAAATGCCATCAAGAGACGTGTCTTTGACGGTTTAGCTTTATCCCAGCCCCATGTGCTCTGAATAGTAATCTGCTTATTCCCAACCGGTGTGGAGTTCTGCATGACCTAATCATCTCTGGTTTCCTTTTTATACCAGAATGGCTGTCAGTTAGCTTTGCCTCTTTGTCTCATGTTGTTCAATTGTTAGCTTGGGTTAGGTATTATTTTTAATTTACCACTGTTTATAATCCCTGGTGTTAGTATTTGGCGAAGTTCATCTCTGCCTGTTAGAGCACGCGCCCTTTTTTTGGCAATTTGTCTGTAGTGCAAGTCTGTAGATTCACCTCTCCATAGGATCTTTTTTTCTTTCTAATTTTTTTTGGCTGAGTAGTGTTAATCTGGTTTCTTGATGAGTGTTTCAGTGTTTCCACAACCTTGTATTGTGACTAGAATCTAAAAGAGAAAGAGAGACTGTGATTTCTGCTTTCCATGCAGGAGCCCAGGTATCTGCAGTGAACAGTGGCCTTCCTTTAGCAGGCTCCAAACCATTCAAAAGGTGCAAAATGCAACTTTACCAATTTAAA
The DNA here is from genome assembly GCA_013400555.1 of Jacana jacana. Classification (NCBI taxonomy): domain Eukaryota; kingdom Metazoa; phylum Chordata; class Aves; order Charadriiformes; family Jacanidae; genus Jacana; species Jacana jacana. The sequence continues at coordinate 8,511 of VZTM01032910.1, forward strand.
CTGTTGTTTATAAGAACAAAAGAGCTCCAGTGCTAAGGAAAAGCAGGTCCTAATGTATTACCTGTGTTCATTTTAGTTCTGCTCATCTCTGATTGATTTATTATTGCAACATTACATTTAGTATCTTAATGACTCACAAAGGTAAAGAATACTTGAATACTTGGCTGGGGTTTCTACAGCGACATGCTAACTATGCTATCACGTGTCTGCTGCACTTCTTTGTGGATATAAGCGCACAGATCATTCTTTCTTGTGGAGGTTTCTTCTGGGGATATGTGTATATATTAGTTTAGAAAGTGTCAGGACTGGCAAGAGTTTAATTTGTTTTAAAAATATTTGAATGTGTACAAGATGTTAACGTAAAGAAACTCGTTATGGCCATTTTCAAATTGTCTGAAGAATTGTTGCTGTCATGACAAGTTGGTTGCTTTTATCCTTTGGAAGGATCAGTTAAAAGCATGCTCAGCCTGGCTGGTTATGGTTTCCTTCATTGCCAGTAAACACTTTTTGGCATCACAGTAACAGCAATATTCCATTTTTCCTGACCTAAGCTCTTTTTTTCCTCCTCTACTCTGGAAGTGGAAGGGTTCTGCTGATCAGCATAGGAGGAAGAGAACAGATTACTATGATGAATCTTGCAGAACACTTCAGGCAAAGCTTTGAGCCTGTTACTTATTCATGTATTCTGATTTCATTTGTATCCCCCTAGGTGTGGGGGCCAGCAGGAATTTTACATGCAGTGAACTTTTGTTGCCTGTGTAGGGTAGAGGTGTTCGTGCTTGAGATTGCAGAAAGGTACTAAACAGGAGGTGGGGATAGGAAAGGGGAGCTACACAGGGGAAAAGGTTCGGAAGTAACTAGAATTATAGAAAAAGCATCAAAAAGAAAAAAGGAATTGTCAGAATTACTTCCTCCCCAAGACAGGGTCCAGGTCTAATCGAATGATCCACATGTAACTCTTGAACATTTTAATTTTTATGATGATTGTTACTTTTGGTATAATTAAATAAGGAGAATGAGCCTTCATTTGTTTCAATAACTGTAATATTAGCTTTCTCTGTGATGTGAGGTCTATTAATGCTACAGGAAATAATGTTTTTGTTAGAATTTCCAAACTAGGGACTTGGTCTGGGTTCCATTCGAGGCATTGTTAATAGTTTCACTGTAAGCAGGAGGGTCTGTTTTCTAGGAAATGCTGGAACTGATGTCGTTTGTTTTGCCAAGATGTATGCATTGCACTTTGCTTGCAGCTTCTGTCTCGGCTAGAGCATTTACAAGTGAGGAAATCTGTGAGTGTCTCCCCCATATGGTTTCTCTTGTGTTTGAACCATGGGAGCTCATACTGCAGTTTTTCCTTTGTCTGTGGCACTTACAGGTGCCATGTATAAAATCACTCTCATCTGCTTGACTACTTTCATTACGCTTGTAGGAAGCTCATTATCTGTGTGACTTCTACCTCTGTCACATTTCTCACAGCCCATTAAAAGTTATTGGGAAGAGCAAAGACAAAGCAACCGTTACATGGACAGACAGCACGATTTTGAAAACATTGATTCTTTTGGGCATCACACTTAAAATAACATTAAGAATTACTGGTGTGCCTAAAATTAAACTGCAGTATGCTTTGAGGGTGGACTTTACCTTCAGATGTTTATAAACAAGGAAAAAAGGCTTATTACCCTGATATAGCTGATACAGGTTTAAAAAGATGCCAAATATGAAATGTTCTTAGCGCATTTGGTTGCCTTAAAAGTTTTATCTCTACAGTATAAAACTTATGAAAAGTCATTCCAAATTTAATTAGAAATTAAAAGGAAAAGAAATATGTTTTCTCAATTAGGATAATAAGCAAGTAGATCTTTGGAAACCTCAAAAGGTCTCAATGAATGTGGGCATTATGTACAATTTTGATTCTGAAATTACAGTATCCAACTTTTCAGAAGAAAATCTCACAAAATGTTGAGAAAATACTAAATCTATGGAAACTGTGCTAGTTATACTCCTGCAGCAGCACTGCAGGTTTAATGTGTTTAACACTTTAAATCTGTGTTTAACAAGGCCTGCATTTTTATGTGAAAGAAAGGCTTGTTTTAGTCTTTCTGGATTGGTAGAGAAAATAATCCATTAAGATGACATTACAGTGGGTGAACTGGCTCCAGCTGAAGCACATAGCAATTCTCCCTTTTGCAAAACATTTTCAATACCTAATCTTAGTATTTAGTTTGTACCTTCTGTGCATAGAGGTAGTACCTATTGACAGCAGTCCCCAGAAGTCCACGGAACTACACTTGTGACCAAAGTTAGTAAATGTGCTGTGTATCTCACAACTTCCATGAGAGCAGTTGTAGGAAATCATCTTTTAGAATAGGTCTTAATTTCTGCACATGGTTGGCTGCTTTTTTCTCTCCTTGTATTTGACAGCCCCAGTACCAAATGGTTGATAAAACTAAGAATAATAAATAATTCATAGGTATGAACTGATCTGACCACTCCACACATGCCCCACCCTCCCCGTATTTCTGTGCATAGATTCCTCAGGTTACCTGAGAAATGGAAATATTAGCAATACTCACACAATACAGCAGCGGGATGGGTTATTCATATATGCAAGGCTTAAAAGGAAACTCACAGAAGAGCTTCCCTTATCCTAATAGCTTTCTAAAAGCACTTGATGGTTCTTCCCTGTTGCTGACTCTGCTTTGGCATTAATTGTGTGAGGGTACAGGTTATCACAGGACTAATTTTCAATAAATGGTTCTTGTGAATAGGTGAAGGTATCTGATGTGTGGGTCATACATGCAAAAATACCAGTCCTGCATTGCAAAAACATTTAATACCAAGCGTTTAAAATTCTGCTGGAGAATCAATCCTGCTCCCATTTAAGTCAATAGAAAAGTTTGCTGATTAGCCTCTTCCTGTGTGCAGTAAAGCTGCTTACCTTTATTTTTGAGAAGCTCATACAGTACGCTGTCAGCACAGATTTTAGAAAAGCTGAGCGTTTCCAGCTGTTGGTGGAATTCAGTTAAAATGCTATTGACAAGTGAAGGCCTGTGTCTGTCCCATCTTACTGCCGCTGATAGCCCTAGACCAGGGAATTCTCTCTTGCATTCCTTCCTGACCAGGTTAGAGCCAAACAGCAACATAGATGTGACAGATCAGAGCAAGGGTTGACTTCAGGCAATGTGACGCATGAGAAATTCCCCCCGGAAGTAAGTACAAGTACAAAGCAGAGAGAATGTAGCCAGACAGGCACAACATATCGCACTGGAATGATTTTCAGACTAGCGTTTCTTGCTATTATTAATTATATAACCAAGTATGCTGGGGCAAACAGATCAACCACTGGAATCAATGGAAAAACTTATGCACGTGACCTAGTGGGCACTGTGTGAGATCAAACAGCACCAGAGTGGAGCTGAAATCTGGTCTAGAAGACTTCACACAAAGGCCATCTCCATGAGCAAAACGGGCCACAGAATAGGTGCCATTATGAGTCAACATTTTTAGGATGTAAGTCAGCGCTCTTATAAAATAATTTTATTCATTAATCTCATTCTTTTTAACGAACACAGCCAGCAGAAATTTGAAATCCTGCCAAGTCTGACTCAACATTAATTTGGGTTTGTGCTTATATGGAAGAAAATGGGCCTTTTGTCTGTAATTATATATAAGCTCCATAGGGTGACCCTGCATTACACAGGATGTAACCGAACAGCCTGGAATTGATGAGGTTTCCATTACCACATAACACAGTGTGCACAGTAATGAGATCATAGAAAAACCTTTTTTAAAGTGTTGAGTACTTTCTTGTACAACAGGCTGAGTTCATATTATAAGGCAATAAGAAACCCAATTTCCTGGAACAAGGCAATAAGAAACTCGATTTCCTGGAACAATTCAATACATAGGTGCATATGTGCTGTGATACTGGCTTATACAGACGGGATGAAATAACTGCATCTAAAACTGTAAGGTAAACTGAATCATGCAAAACTGGTGAACACTTTTTGTTTAATCTAGCAAGTGGAAAAAATGCTATTTCAGCTGAAACAGTTTTGACATATCCAAAGGAATGACACATCGTTTAAAAACAGTTTCACACAGAAAAAAAGGGATTTTTGAGTAACAATGAAATGTGGAGATATTTGTTTGGAAAAATATGTTTTTAAAAACAAAACAAACAAAAACCCCTACTGCTTTCACTAAAGTCTTGAATTCTGCAAATAACTATCCTCATTCTTAGTAAGTATACATCTGCATACTGTGATGTCTCTGTGTGTAAAGTAGGTGACCTCAGTAAAGTTTATAAATATGAAAAGGGTGAGTGTCAGGAGGATGGAGCCAGGCTCTTCTCAGTGATGTCCAATGATAGGACAAGGGGCAGTGGGTGCAAGCTGGAACATAGGAGGTTCCACTTAAATATGAGAAAAAACTTCTTCATGGTGAGGGTGAGGGAACACTGGAAGGGGCTGCCCAGGGAGGGTGTGGAGTCTCCTTCTCTGGAGACATTCAAAACTCGCCTGGACGCATTCCTGAGTGATCTGATCTAGGTGTTCCTGCTCCGGCAGGGGGATTGGACTAGATGAGCTTTCAAGGTCCCTTCCAATCCCCGATATTCTGTGATTGTGTGATCAAGTTTGGAGGACTGGTGACATAATTTGGTCAGGCTGTTACTCCTATTTCAGCAACACCCGGGAACATACAAGTAGTACAACATACAGTCTTTGTCACGCACTTGCACTGTGAAGGTGTTTGAGGCTGTGTTTTGTATTGTTTTCATGAGCAGCCGCAAGCACTCCTTTATGTTCATCTCCCAGAAGGACCACTTAGCAGATCCCAAGTGTGCAATGCCATGTGGCTCAGTGAGGAGTGAGACTCGAGTAGGAGAGCAGTGGTGCCCCAGCATGACTGTGAAAATATGGCAGAGGTGCCACTATTTCCTGATGCTTAGAATAGGAAGTAAATGCAGCATCACATATGTTGCAGTCTGTTAACTAGGTGAAAGGTGAGTTTGTGTACCCATTCTATAAATAAGCATATTTAAAGAGGCAAGAATATGCCATAGAGGATATTTTGAAGAAATAGAATGGGAGATGGTATTTGTTAACAAACAATCTTAACAAAGTTTTGCTAAGAAATGGAATGTTGGTCACGAGCCTTAGTACCTTGGGTATATGAGGTTTGGTACTTGGTTCATGGAGTCTGTCCTTTAAGGGAAGCTCTGTACATGGTTTATTCTGTGCTTCTGCTGGAAAAACAATCCACTCAAAAAAAAAAATAAAATCAATGGCCAGGCTACACCTTTTTACTAAATGTTTACCATTTTTGGTTAGATTTAAGAGAGAAAAGGTGAAAAAAAAATAATGTCTTCATTATAAAACATACATTTGAACTCTTTTTCATGTAGAAAGTGGCCTTTACAAATCAGTCAACAGTAGGTGAGCCTGGCACAGAGCAGGATGAAGCCATATTTATGCAAAACATCCACTGTCAGTGAAGACAACTGGTGTGTAGCACTGAGATATATGACCTTCTACAATTTCCTCTGACATTCATGGGGTAGAAGGTTCCCTGGGGTAAACAATGCTTTATAAATGCAGTTGGTTAAAGAAGTTCTTCTCTCACAAATCCAGGGAGTCCTCTTCCAATAATTGATGTCTGGAATGGTAGCAGGTGTCTTCTCTCTGTACTGAGTTCATCTTCTGAAAATATTTCTTAATAATACCTATTTCAGAATTTTGTATTTCATTGTTGCCAAGTGTAAGTGCAATGAAAATCAGAAACTACAGAAAGATAAGTCAAGCAGGGTTGGTTTGTGTTAGGAGAGACTTACCTGAAAAGTAAAATGAAAATGAAATGAAAATTGGTTCTGTTTTACCTCAAACCAGGACATCTTCCATCTAACCCAAGTGTCACCTTCCCAATAGCAGCAAAAGAACAAGACATTTCTAAATTGATCTTTTTGATATTTCCTCTAGGAATTCCTCAGTGTCCCACACAAAATTCAATGGCAAAGTACATACTATGTGGAAATTAGACTTTCTTTCTCCAGAGTTTCTGAGGGATGCAGGAATTAATGTAGTGCTGAGCATCATACATGCAATGACCCATCGAGTATTTGATTTGTCTTCATTACCATAAGATTCTGTGCCAGGAATGAGAAAGAATAAAGTGAGTTACAACTGTATTTTTACAGTTATGCATAATGCAAGCACATACCGCGCAATGATTAAAATATAATTACAGCTTATTAGATCATGCCAAAAAAGCATAAAAAGAGGTAAAAAAAAGATAAATACATTAAGGAACAGAAATAATTTTGTCCATGAAGCCATGTTTAACATGTTCTAACCTTTGAATTTCTAAATGGATTTCATCTTGAAAAGCAGCAAGTACTTCAGGTTGACAGACTTTTAAAAAGATGTCACCGTTATATACTACTTGAGAGGTTTATGGCATATGAACTTGAAAACAAAGTTTCACAAAGTTAGAATAAAAAGCAAACAGGATTTTGCCAGTTCTCACTTGTAGTCACAATTCTCTAACCATCTTAAAAAGAGAGACCCAAACCTTTGTGGAGATACTCCAATGTCCCTTCTGCCAGGTGTTGCATACTCTTGACTCCCCACTGAAACAGGTGTTTGATGAACATTTTGTCCTTTCTATTTTTAGCCTTTTTTAAAAAGCATATATAACAACTTGCATTTCCTGGATAATACAAATAAAATTTCAAGTGCTTTATTTCTTTTTTTTTTTAGAAGGAAATCATTAAAGCTGCATTCTCTTATAATTAATAATAGCTTTGGATAAGAATAACATTAATGTTTCAAAGGAAGACGTATCCTTATAGTTAATGAAGGAAAAGATAAATAAACAGTTTATACTTATTTAAGGAGGCCAGGATTTATAATCACCTGAAGTAAATGAATGCTGTGGGGTTTTTATATTAGTATTAGCATTATTATTATCATTAAAGAATGTTCTTAAAGAAATTTAAGAAATTTTATTTGTTCCAAGATGTCTTGGAAGCCCATGCTCGTAACACATGATCTTTATGTTCTTTGTTTGGATTGTATTGGAAGCACTGGGACTAATTTTAAAATATTTTCTTGTTTTACCTGCAATTTCAATTAGTTGAAAATTTTATCTGTTTAGGAGGGGAGTATGTTGTTGAGTGTTTATAAACAATGTCCCGTTGCCTGTATTGGTTAATAATTTTATCAAAATCAGTGAGTCTTCTCATGTTAGTGAATAGATTTTGTACATCATGAATACAAGCATTAATTTGCCCATATTTTTATGATCTGAGAAAACAGAAATCTCAGTAGTTCCTAGCTTGCTTTCACAAATATATACAGAGCTGGAGCAATCCTTTCACACTGATTAATATAAAGTGATGCACACAGATATAGTTGCTATTTATGCCTCCCTTTGATGTTTTAATCAAAATTTTAAAATGCAGCTACATAAACTTTAAAATAAATAAGGTGAGGGTAACCTCTACAGTTGTGAGGAGATTCTGTACAAGATGGGATTAAAGTTGGCTTTGCACTATTGAATTATGACTTCTGTAGTTTGAACAGCACTGGCATTGTGCAGACCTGTGGCAGACATTGCACTTGGATTGCCTTCATTACCACAGAATATGGAAGACATTTCTCAGAAGCTGTGGGACGGGCAAGGAGGAAGGGCAATGGATGAAGAAAGGGGGTAAAGAAGGGAAGATCCACTGCTGTAACTATTAGCAAAACAAGCTGGTTTCTTATAATCTTCATTATCCATTATTCTTTATTGATCTCCAGCTGATGTCCCTTTCTTATCTCTTTTGATCCCTCTTGTCCCATCATTGCAAACTGCTATTTTTTAATAATCCAATGGTGATGTGGATTTACACATTCCAATTTGCTGTTTGCATATTTAGTCATCTTGTCCAAAAAGTAACATTTGAAGTGACACCTACTGGATTATGAAAAGCCATGGATTTTTGCTATGGATATAACTATACAAAATACATATAGGGACTTGTCCTGGTTTTATATTGATCTGTGAAGCATGCCATTTATTTCTGTAAATAAATACTCTGTTACAGTACACACTATTTTTTGTACTTTAGACTTCTCAACATTGTGATTTTACCCAATCCATTCTAATACTGTGTAACTAAATCTGCTAAACCAAATACCTAGGTTATATCAGCTAGAAGTACTGCTAAATTAATGTTTGTAACATTTCAAAACTTCTCGGTTTTTTGGAGGTTTTGTTTGTTTGTTTGTTTGTTTGTTTGTTTGTTTGTTTGTTTGTTTGATTATGATTATCCTATTTTGGAAACAGGTCTCAGGGTTTTGCTGTTGGTTTCAACAGAGCCTTCATTTGGCTCTTAGAACTCAAATAAGTAACTTCTGGTTGGAGCTGTAAGAGGTGGACTTGCAGTTTGGATCAGGAGTAGTCTCTATGTCCACACTTTTTTCTGTATGCATAGGTTTTTCTTCCTGAAGCTTCTTTCTGAATTTCCTTGAACCCAGGAAAAGTAAAAAGCAGCAGAATAACTTCTTTCTCTAGGATTTAACTACAAGCCATCTTCCAGAGTAACATTTTTCATATTTCTTCACTGCCTTCTCTCTGTGCTTCTAGTGCTTCTGAAGCTGTGGTTGCACATTTGCTGGAAAATAATCCAAACTGGGTTAAAAGATCAGCCTGTTCTTTTTCCTGGTCTGGTTTATTGCACAGCCACACGAAAAACACAAGGGATAGGGAAGTGGCATGAATGCAAAAATAAGTGGCAGATATAGGAGCTGTTTAACTTAGTGTGCTATAAAATTAAATAAGAAAACATTAAGACGTAGGTATTGAAAAATGGAGTATTCCTAGATGCCATAGTTAACTGGTAAAACTGTAAATGCTCTGGAAAACATGTAAGTAAATGGGAGACTGGGAAAAGAAGAGAAGCAATAAATTCAGGGATATGTTTTTAAATAGTCTGTGCAAATAAGATGCTGACACAAGATATTCCATCTAATTTTCTGTGGAGGTATCCAGGAAAACATTAAATAATATTGAAAACAAATTTAAAATGGTAAAGTACTGAGTATATGAGGTAATATGTAAGGATGAGTTTTCTGGAATACAAAGTCTTTAGACATACAAGGTTTTCAGTATACAAAACTACCATAAACTGCAATAGTTTATGTAATAATTCTGTATAGTAGTCATAGTATAAATATTCTGTATAGTCACCTTTATTGCTATTTAGTACAAACAAACCAGCTTGGAGACAAAGTAAAATATGCACAAATACTGTATTTAAACATAAAAATGTATGGGACTGTTTTGCAAGCATGATAGGACACAATTCCTGACTATGAAATAAAATTGGCTGTATAGTTTTAGTATCTCGTGTGAGAAACATAGGGCAAGTAGGAAAGTGAGGCATAATATTTTCTGATCTCGGTGCTTGTAGAATTAAGTCTATAAATCAATGAACACTGAGGTGTATGGAAATGTTTCTTTTTTATTCAAAGCATAACAAATTCACACTTCTTTAACACTTTGATTTATAATAATAAAGCCAGCAGATGTCATGTAATGAGATTTGTACTGCCCTTGAGGGAAGTGGATCAAATTCAGCTCAGCGACAGAACAAATAATACAATTGAAGTTCATGCAGTTGCTAGCGATTTGCTCCAGCCTCACTATGGTGACAATGTTACAATGAGACAGGGGGCCAGTTTGAGGACAGCATTAAAATCATGAGTAAATACAGGGCTCGATGCAATAAAACATACAGTTGCATTGTGTCCCCTCTTCACATTCTATTTTTTGAAGGCATATACTCAGGCATTTAAGTTAAAAAGCCAGCTGTATTTTAACACATTCTCTGAACCTCATGAGAAATCAGTCATGCTTGAACTCCAAGTGAAGTGGGACTTGGGAGTTCAGGGGACTGTTTTGGCTAATTTTTTTTACTAATTTAGAAGGAGAATTGTCAATAAATTGCCACGATTGACTGAATTTGTCAAATGAAGGGATGTGTTAATTTCTTCATCAAAGTACGGGTGTAACTGTTGGCAAGCTCTATGGGTGACTATAGCATGCAAGGTAGCATCTCTGAAACCACATATGGCACACATTTTGATTGTAAGAGATATCAAAACAGAAGTCATTATATCCCAGAAAAATAATACACAGTAATGAAGATGAGTTAGGGTCAGATTGTGACAACCTTACTCACATCAAATAGTAGTGCACTGTCTACTGTCTACATATTGTCATATGTGAATAGTCCCAGGGACTTCAGTGGAACTCTTAATGGTGGGTGGGCTCATGTGAGCTGGGACAGTGCAATACAACCATCTGTGTCTTCATGGGAATTAATATGCTCAGGTTGTCTGGGAACCATGGGGCAGATTCTCAGTTCTGAGTTCCACTGCTGTACATGGTTTGCCTTGGAGTATGTGGACAGTGGCGAGTAAGTTTCTGCAATGGGTAAAAGAGAAAATGTAAAACAACTTGCTCTTTTCCCCCACCCCAAATTAAATGGCTAAATCTTACCTTTTGCTATAGAAATGAATGCAATGAATTTGGAGGAGAGGAGAGGACTATTTCAGTTGGCAGAAACTTACAAGGGTCACCTGGTCCAACTGCCTGACTGCTTCAGAGCTGACCAAAAGGTAAAGCAAGTTGTGAATGGCCTTGTCCAAATGCCTCTTGAACACAGCCAGGTTTGGGCCAGCGACCACCTCTCCAGGAAGCCTGTTCCAGGGCTTGACTACTCTCTCAGTGTGGAAGTGCTTCCTCATGTCCAGTCTAAATAGTTGTAAATTGGATGTCTTGAATTAAGAATAGATTGTATATTTTTGATAGTTTGTGACATTTCTAGAACCAAACAAGTCCATCAGAGGGATTTTTAAAAGAAGCATTTTCATTCCAGCAATTTAACAAATTCAATGTTAGTTCTTAAAATGCTTTCTTGCCACATCCACAGTTTTCAGCAAAACAAAGTGTCATTCAGAAAGCTTTCCTTGCTCTGCTGCGATGCTACTGGCTCATCTGGCAATGTTGGACACTGTTGAAGAAGCCAGAATGATGTTCTACTCAGAACATTTAAGAAAATAGATTAGTTTATTCCCTGTGGGAGAATTAGAAATATTTTTTATAATTTTTTAAACATTTGTGTGCAAGTTAGTTAAAAGTAGAATGAAATGTGATGCTATGTAAACCCAAAGGAAATAATCTCTTTTAAAATTCCTTTCAATAGTCACCTCCAGGCTAGTGAGGAGGCTGTGATCAGTTGGTCCAGAGGCAGCAGCTCTCATGCTGTGAGCAACATGCAACATCGAGGCTCGTGTCCGTTCCAAAGGACATGTACAATCCTGGGTCAAATGGCAGTGAAATTTGATCTAGATGGAGTGTGAAATCGTAGCCCGTCTGTCAGATTATCCGGAGTGTATGGCCTTGTGTTTATGATGGCTCTATTCTGGCTGTATGTTACCAATGACGAACAGCACCGGCCTAATAAAAACTCTGCTGCTACTCAATTCCTTCTATGAGATTTTAAACAAAATGTGAACTACTGCAGTGAGTTCCTGTAGATTTGTGGTGTTCTTGCAGCATGCTCGGGAAGTCAAATTTGCCATCTTTTGGGGCACAGGCTAAGGCAGAGTTGGAAAAGCATTTGCAGCAGCAATTCCTGGGTGTTGTGGGTGCTATCACTTACTGAGAAGAGGCCCCAAAGCTGAGGTTAACAACTTTTAATGATTTTTTTTTTCTAAAACAAGAGGTAATCTAGGTGCCTGACTAAAAGCATGGGATGAGGGACATGCAGTAGGAAGAATGGGATATTAGTCCATGCTGTTCTCTATTCACCTGTTTTGAGTTAAGAGAGAAAGTTCCCTTTTATTTCATCTATTTGGTCCGTTCAGTGCTTTGAAAGTATGATTTTATTGAGCATTTAATTGGGCATAATTTAGTGTGAGGTTTATGATGTAGAGAACAATTAAAGTGAGAGAACTGTGATAAATTAAGCAGCTTGGACCCAATTCTGTGTAACTTTTACAATAATTTCTACTGACAGAAAATAAGCTAGCAGGTTTTTTGCTAAATGGAGTAGACTGTGCTTGAATGTATGTCAGAATCACACAAGTCCCAAATAAGCATGAAATTCTATGATTATTTGTTTGCATTTTATAGAAATTTTATAATGCTATAAATGGTTAAACAAAGTGGCATAGAATGGCTGCTTATTATATTCGGAGACGATCACTTGAAGATGGAAGTAGATACAAATTTAAATTCAAAACAATTGCAACAATAGAAATAATTAAAAAGATTGAATGCAGGTCAGTAAAAAGAAGTGAAGGGTGGTTTACTCAGGAATAATCAGGTAAATAAAAACAGGATGAGAAAACAATTGGCTTCATAAATCTGAAGGAAAAAATCTGGATAATGGGTCAGTGCTGAATGCAGTTCAACCAAGTCATTAGTCGCAACAAAAATAAGAAAGAAAACTGCACCGCTATCCCTGAAGAGCACATACTACATCGTGTGTGCACTTCACACTGTTGGGAGAGGCTTCATCTGCAGCTGAATGCTCAGTTTGGGGTATAGCCATGCAAAAAGGAGTTGGCTCGATTAGATGCATTTCCAGCACTGTGTATTTGTCAGTTTGACACCACGTCAGGGATGACATCAGGATATGAGGCTGGATTAGAGGATTCCGTTGTTTTTCGATGATTCTGTAAGGTTCAAGACCACAGAGAATCATGATGTGATGAAAACACTAATACTGGTGATCATACCCAAACCTATAGATTGGATTATGGTACAGTAGTATGTGTATGGGTAGTTCTTGACTCTGGACTAGCAGGATTTGGCCTGACACTTCACCAGAATAAAAGCTGACCTGAGACTGGTCAGAGAGCCAAAACCGCAGCATACACAGGTAAGAAAGGCAAGGAGCATTCTGCAAAAATACAACCTTTTAGTTTTAATCAGTGTATGCATAAACCATAACATCTTTCATACCATCAGTGTTTGTAAAGATTAGCTCTTCTTAGCAACCAGTTCTAAAAACGGAGTGCAGGCTCACACAAACTTTATCGTGTCACATCCAGGAGGAAGAGATTTTGTTACTGTGCAGGGCCTTCTACTGTATTCATTACAGCCAACGCTATCAAAGCAGCATGCAGTAATCTAAGGTAGCATTTCTACTTCCATAACTTTTCCACAGATAGGAGGCTGTAACTAGTCAGGTATTGCCTAAGGAGATAAAACCTCACCTCTCAGTATTTGGGGGTTTCAACATTTTGCTAGGGTGTTCTATCACTGAGAAATGTGAAATAGTAGCTGGAAACAGTTTATTTCTGCATTAGTCTGCACTGCTCTCATTTCCTTCTCTTCATGGGTCTTTCTCCGTTTTACATTTTACCTGGGTAATGTCATTGACACGTATACCATATATACCACATCCAAAAAACCCAACCAACCAAAGAGTAACAGCTTGTATCGTAAAGTGTGAGGGTAACTGGCACTGAGATACCAGTGTGATAGTAACTGGTGCTGAGATACCAGTGTGATGGTAACTGGTGCTGAGATACCAGTAGAGGAACACCAGAGCTGGGTGCCACTTTTCAGCTCTTGTTGTCCCCATCTTTGGGTCTGACAATTACAGGAAAAACTGGTGTGTTTCAGAACAAACATTAGCATTAGCTACAACTGTTGAGATGGTTTGTAATGTTTCTTTCTTGTGTTAAGTTCCCTTCTGTGAGATGCTGGGAGCTGCAGCTTATTGCACAGCTTTTGAACGCAGACTGTGGACCTTTATTGCAATATTCATTCTGGTTGTTACATGAATAGCTGTCAGAGGGGAAAACCAGCACACACTATGAATTACATACATTCACAATGAGAGCGAGAGGAAAGGAGGAAGCGGGAAAGAGACCAAATTTCAGATGAAAAATGCTTTAAAAATTTGGCAAAACTCTCTCAAACCAGAACTTTGTAAAGAACCCGCAAGATACAGGCAAAGCATAAAGGTTAACCTACAAATTACAGTGGGTACTGAAATCGATATATAAGGCTGTAGCAGGCCACGTAGGAGAGAAGTACCGGTCTGACTCAAGGGAGAATGACTAAGAAAAACCGTTTTACCTAAAACTAAGGTGCTGGTCCCCCAAATGTAAGGAATTTCAGTGATGTGGGACAGCTGTGGGACCCCCGGGGGGATGAGTCCTGCTGAGAAGCACTCTCCGAAGGTTTGGCACAGCTGCAGTAAGGGATGAAACATCTATTGCAGCGGTTGAGTGAAAATGAACTTAACACCAAGCCTTGAAAAACACTTCAATCACATGAAAGCAGGCAAGTTTGCCCGGTGCCTCCCGGGCTCCGGATTTCCATCAGTCCGGAGGCCAAGCCGTACCGCTACAGACTAGGTGTACGTGTAGGTCACAGCCATCCTCTTTTGAGCTTGGTCACCCCCTCCGCCGGTCGCCCCCAAGCACGGCGCGCCGTCGCCATGCAGGAGAGCGCTGCCTCGGACCCCGCCGGGCCGCTTCCCTCCCCGGCCGCCGCTGCCAGCTGCCAACATGGCCACCGTCGCGTCAGGCGG